>AFQZ01000023.1:0-133102 GCA_000222935.2 Aciculosporium take MAFF-241224
CCTCACAATAAAAGCTAAAAAAGCTATCCACCCTAATCTAGAAAAGATTATAGCTATTTAAGATTAAAAGTCCCCTTAAACAGTTTATAGAATATAAAGCTTCTTAAGCTTTATAAATTTTTATTAAGAGTTTATTAATAACTTCTTAGACCTTATAAGCCGTCTAACTAACCTTACTAAGAAGGCTACTAGGTTTTACTAGTCCTTAGAATATAAAAAAGCATTTTATGCGCTTAAAGCCGCCTTTATTTTATCCCTAATTCTTATATAATAAAATCCTAACTTAAAGATATAAGTAAAGGCTAACTCCTTTAATAAGGCTATAGGCAAATGCCTCTTCTAATATAATTTAAAGGGAATATAAAGGCTAGTAGTATACTACTTAGCATGCCTAACAGCTATATAGCGGAATTATATAATTTATAATAAGGAGCTCTCTAGTATTATTTCCTATCTAAAGGCATAGTTAGCTAAGCTAAGGAGTATAGCCTAGCTATTTATAATTCTTATCAATTATAAGAATTTACAGTATTTTACCGTCCCTTAGGAGATATTTAAAAAATAAGCAAGATAAGTAGAAATATTATTCCTTTTTAACTATTACTTATACTATCACCTAGGTATATAAGCAGGTTGTCTAAATACTCTATCCTAATAGAACTAAGATTAAAAAAAAGGAAAATAGCTAGTAGGTTATATGTTTTGCCTAATTTAAGGGATATTAAAAATAGTCTAAGAGTTAGGAGCTAATATTATAAACCTAGTTAAAGTATAAATAATAAGCAAACTAGAGAAAGGTAATAACTAGAATAAGAATAACCTAGATAATTTAAAGATAATAGCAGGTTTTAATTTAGGCAAACTAAAAGAGGGTAATAACTAAAATAAGGATAACCTAGATAATTTAGACATAATAGTAGGCTTTAATTTAAAGGTTTTAAGTCCTCTCCTACTAGGATTTAATTTATTTTAGGATAAACAGCTTTAGAATCTATAGGACTAAGGGGTTACTAAGAACAGTCTATACTAAATTTAACTAGGAGTAGTACTAGTAGTAAAGCAGAAGTTTTCTATATTTATAGAAACCTAGTTATAAATAGTAAATTATACTTTAAATATATAAGGAGTATTATAATTTTAAGGATAGCTTTAGGTACCTTATTATAAGCCTCTTACTATCTTACTTATATAGCAGGTTTATAACTTGCTTATATTAGGCTACTTAAGGCAAAACACTACTTTTTAAGTGCTATATAGGGATTACTATTAGGATAGAATATTAAAGGATATAGCATAATATATATAAAACTACTATTACTTTAGTAGGCATAAGAGCTAATAACTTTATTAGGGTTTATTAAAGCCTATACCAGCCACAGACCATTACTAGTTACAAATCTTAATAAATTTTATAATAAAACTTCTAGTATATAACAAGGCATTACTATACTTCCTAATGGTTATTACGGACTATCTCTTAAAGTATATGTAACTAGAGGTAATAATAAGTATAATAGCTAAAGCATATATAGAATAGTTTAAACATTACTAGTAGCATTTCTATAAATTCCCTTATTAGATTATTTCTAACTATAGTTCAAACTGGCTTAGTTATTTCTAGACTATGCTTTATAAGCAGGTAAGTATTAAATAACTACTATTTATATCTTATTATCCTTAAACAGATAATAGCACAAAATAAGTAAACTAAAAGGTATAAGTAGTTTTATAGGTAGTTATTACCTTTTTATAATATAACTAGGCTAACTATCTACTAGCTTATTAAATAGTGCTTAATAACTAGATCTTTATAATAACTAGTATAAGTGCAAACTAAGTACTAAAGGGCTTTAATATTAAATTAGTTTAGCATATAATAAATAAGACTAAAAGCCTAACCTTACTTAAGGGAAAAGCTATATTATTTTTAAAATACATTTAGAAGGGGATAGTAATAGCATAAGCTATAATTAATTTTATATAATAATATTAGCAGGATATAGTAAATGTTTCCTAGTATCTAGTAGAACATTACTAGATAGGGGATTTTATATGATTAAATCTTTATTATATAAAGACAAACCATCCTAGCTAAAAGCTTAACTAAATAGAAGTAAAATATAAGGTTTTTAAGATACTAACTCTACTTACTATTTATTTAAATATCCTACAGGGAATATACCTGGTTTTTTATATAAATCTTATTAAGAGGGTAGCTACTAATCTGCTCCTATTATAACACCTAGCTAATTCTAAACCAGGCTTAATACTCCTGCTTTATAAGAATAATTTAAATTTAGCAGAATATAAGATTAAAGACATAGTAATAGTAAGAAATGCCTAGGGTTAAGGTAACTAACAAAATGTATTAGTAAAGTAGATAGGATATATTTAGCTAATATAAGAATCTTTAGGAAGTTTTTTAAATATAGTAGCACTAAAGCATTATAAGGTATAATAAGGCAATATACGCTATAATAACAGGCCTGCATAAGGGGCAACTTAATTACTAACTATAATGCCTTAGACGGCAAGAAGGGGGCTATGTAATAGATTTAAGCTTAAAGCTTAGATCTATATAGCTAGAAAGCAGACTGCTTTATATAAGTAATATACAAGCAGCTTAGGCCCTAGTTACATATATAACTATAAAGGCAGGGTTAATAAAAGTAAATAAATCTTTTCCTTCTATTTCTTTTTATAAATAATATTCTTATTTAAGTCACTAGCTCTGCAGTTGCATTCTAGCGAGACCATAACAGGATTATATAATTAAGCTTTGTCTGTAACTATATATATGCTTAGGTAATGTCCCTTAGCTAAGCTATAATACCTTCTCTTTTTAATAATAAAGTAAGAGTAATAATAAGCCTCTAGCTAGCTCTTTAAATTATTAGAGACTATATAAGGATAACCTCTTTCTTATAGTTACTATAGCCTTAAATAATATATTATAATTTTTTATATAGGAAATTGATTATTTTACCCTTAATTTTATATACTATTTATAAACTAAAGAGTCTTTTGCTTTTATGCTTTTAAGGGTTAATTTAAATAAATTTAAAGATATTTCTTGTTAGTAAAGTATTAATCTTAGCCTTGTTAGAAAGTTTAAAGGGTTCTCCAGGCATGTTAATCTTTCCTTACATATAAAGGTTAATTATAAGTTAAAAATCGGCCTTTTCTTTCTTTATAAGGAAAACTTCTAATTAAGGGTATTTCTAAGGTCTTCCGCAGCCTCTTTATAGTAGATTTATAAGGTTATTAGGGAGAGTCTTATAAATAATTTTATTAATCTTAGCGTTTTCCTAGTTTAGGTTATTTAGGCCTAGGTCTTGCTTTTCTTAGGAAGTTAAAGCTATTCCTATAACTTTTTTATTTTAAGCTTAGTTATCCTTATAAGAAGACTTTATTTCTAGCAAAGTAATATATGGTTTAACAACTATAAATTAAAACTTTATAGGGCTGTAAGTGTTACGGGATAATCCGCAATGTCGGATCCCCACCTATATAGGACGGATTTATTATGTAGCTAGTAAGACTTAATAACAATAATAACAACTTTACAGAATACACTTAATTATATAACTTAATAGTAGTATATATAGGTGCATTTAATAACCCTTTAATAATAATATTAATAATAGCTCTATAGTTGCTTCTAACTAACAACATAATAATACTACTATGTAATAACTAGTAGTAATTGCTTGCGTCCTTTATATAAGGTTTTAACTAAAAATTAAAGACTTGCTACTTTTAGTTAGTAAGATGTATTAAGTTAAATTACTAAAATGCTAGGTCCTAATTAGTAAGGCTATAATAGTTTAAGAGTTAGGGTTATTATTATTAATAAGTAAGGTAGTGTGCTAAAACATTAGATTTACTACCTATAGTAAGGCTATAAGCTAAGAGGTAAGAAGGATTTAATAGAACTTATATTTAAATTAATAAGTTAGTACTAGGAATTAGATAACTACTAACTATATATTATAATAATTACTAAGGGAGAGCTTTACTATGTTTATAAGCTTTATAAATACCTTAAGTAGAATCCTAATTCTTTTAGTTCTAAAGGAAGACTAGTAACTACTAATAATAAGGTTAAGGACCTTTCCTGCTTAGGAAGTTATAAATTTTATAAAAGAAAGCTTTATTAGACCTTAGAACTACTATAACTAGTTAACCTAGTTCTTATATATTACTTATACTTTAGGGAAAAGCTAATTCTAGTAGAATAAATACTAAAAAAGGCTAAGAAGAAAGGGCTTCTTAAACTATTAGTAATTAAATCTAAGGTAATATTATTAAGGATTAGAACTACTCTACCTAGGACTATACCTTTTATAGAACCTAAGACTTTAACTATAGTAATACCTCTTAAAGAGCCAGAAACCTTGCTTTTTATTATACTTATTAAAGAACTAAAGGCTTCTTAACTTATAAAACTATTAAGCATTAAGAATACCCTTTTAACTATAGTTTTAAGTCTTAATTTAAATAATAACTCTAAGGAGACCTTAGGAGGCAATAAGACATAAGAAACAGCTTTATTTAGTAAGAGATAATAAAAATAACTAGTTATTATTATATAACTTATATTATTACTAAAGCAGAATCTAGCCTTTAGTAAAGAATCTATAGGAAGTAATAAGTTAGTTTACTATAAGTCTTTTACCTACTTAGACTTTTAAAATAATAAAGACTATAAAGAAATAGGGAACCTTATTATATTAATATACATAGGAGGGTTTACTACACTTAAAGATTTAACTAACCTAGATAAGATAATAGATAAGACTATATAAGGGGTAGAAGGTCCTTTAATAATAAAGAATCCTATTATGCCTAAAAGAGAGAAAGAGTAATTAGCTAAAAAGTTATAATTTCCTAAGGACTTATAACCCCTTAAAACTAGTAAGGGGAGATAAGTACACTAGGAATTAATAAATACTAAGGAACTGTTTAATATTATAGTAGGGTATAAGCTAGAACTTAAAACCAAGAATACTATTTGTTGGAATCGCTCGTCTGGAGGATGGAAGGGATACACAATAGTAACTGGGAATTATAGGTTATATACACAATACACATGCCCTAATTGGCTGGATTACTATGTTATATAACCTAGGGCAGTACTGTAGCTATAACACCACACTTCTATATTATCCCCCTCTTTTCCCCTTTAGATAATTATAATAATATAAAAATCAGACCTTTGTTACCCCCCGCGTTATTGCTTGCTACAGTAATTATACCATGTGAAACCATCACTAATCAGTAGTTATTATAACCACAGATTAGCTAGGAATCAACAGAAGAGACAAACTTCCGATATAACGCACTTATTTATTTAATTATGCAGAATCCGTCGTTTATGCTACCTAAAAGCAACTTTTTCTGTTATTATTAACTTTTGCTACTTATCTATAATTATTAAGAAGTTTCTTTGTAGAATTTACCCCTTATTATTGACTTTTACTACTAGTTTACAATTAAAGTATCTTCTTTACTATTTATTACAAAGAAAACACTAAAAATAGCTTTAACTTTTACTACTAAAGCTAATTAACCTATCTAAGACTCCCTTTCTGCAAAACTCTAAAAGTATTCTAATTACTTTACAGAGAAATAGGCTAAAGCTAATAAACAAATTAACCCTAAAAAAGCTATAACTTCTAAACTTTATAATAAATTTGCTTACTATATTAATAAGTATTAATCTAGTAACTAGCAAGGTACTAGGTTTCTGTTTACATGCTAAGAAGACTTTAAAGAATAAACTGCTAATATTTTCAAGAAGATTACCCCTAAAGTCTAATAAGTACTTTAAAATATTCTTTAAAACTAAGGAATTAATATATAAGAAGGATTACAAAGACTAATTAACCAGGTACTTACTAATTTGGTTAGTATAAATAATTCTATCTTCTTTCTTAATAGAAAGCTCCTAACAGGAAACAACACTATTAACACATTAATATTAATAATAACCTTACCTCACTCTAACCCTCCTAACCCTCCTAACCCCCCTACTAACAAAATAATAATACCCTCTCCCCTAGAATAATAAACTACATTAAAGGAAATTACTAATATAGACTAAAAAGCCTTAAACTCTCTTACTAGAGTTTATAATAAGAAAAATAAATATTCTAGAATACTTTTTAACTTTATATATCCTAAAGTCCTAATCTTTAAGGATATTTATATAGTATAAGGAATTTTGCCTAAGTTATACCTGTTTATATTATTAATAATGCTTATAGGTAATACTTATAAGTACTATTTTAAGAAATTTAATAAAAGACTTATTTTATTTAATATAATAACTAAGCAAATAAAGGAAAACTTTAAGACTAAAAAGAATTAAAAATTCTACTAAATACGATTTTAAGAGATAAAGTTTTATCGTATTATAGCTAAAAATCTAATAAAGACTAAACTTAAATATTTAGAATTAATAATTTAATAGCTCTTAGACCTATTTAATGATCTTTACCCCCCCTTTGAGAAAAATATAATCCTTAGGCACTAACTAGAAATATCTGTTTAAGATAGCCCTAAATTCAACCAAATAACCTACATCTGAACTAATACCTACAAAGGCATAGTTAGTAATATTTGCTACTGCCTTATAATAAAATATATAATAAAACCTGTTTTAAAATCATTTATAAGCTAATAGATTATCAGAGAAAGCAAGTATTAACCTTAAAACACTACCCTAAGCACTAACATAGTCTTATTTACTAACTAATAATACTTATAAGCTTCCTAACCCTAAAACAAAGCTAGATCCAAGAAATACTTTATTTATTATAAAGAAGGATATTAGTTAACTAACTATCCTATCTCTAAGCAAAAGAAAGTAAAAGATACTTAGTAGAGTAACTAAAGGCATAAGTCCCCTCCTTCTAAACACTAATTTTATGTATTCTTATAAGCATTTAAAGGTAAAGACAAAAAGTCATTACCCCTGGACAGTAGTAATAAGGATAAATATAAAAAAGCTACCTAGAACGTAGTATTTATTGCCTTTAAAGAAGAAAAAGCATAAAGTAATAAAGAAGCATAAAAAACCCTTATATTTATAAATTTCTTTATATAAGCACCTAATCCCCCTCTCTTTTCTGCCTTAACTATGAATTTCCTGCAAGATAATGCCTTTAAACACACATTATTTATTAAAGACCCTTACAACCGTAATACTAATAAAACCACACAATAGTAGGGATTTCTCGTGGATTTATAATATACTATGGAAACGTTTTATAGTATGTTTCTAAATACTAGAGCAGCTAGAATCTTAACTACTAGCTAAGGTTAAGTTAAAGCCTTAATATACCTTATAATAAACCTTATAATTAAGCCTTCTTTTAACTAAAGAACTATTAACTTTAGTGCCAAAAGCATAACATTAAATAGCATTTTAAAGCTTCTTATAATCTTTAGTATAATTTCTTTTTATATTCTTAAAAGTGCCATGCCTTTCCTATATTTTATTATAAATATAGATAAAATAGGTGTTAAGTTTAATAATCTTAAGAACCTTCTTATCTAAAGAGAAAAGAAAGTACCTATTATCTAGAAATAAAAATATCCTTAGTAGATAATTAGTTCCTAAGAACCTGCTGTCTTTATGCTCTTAAAAGCAGAAATATACTAACTTTATTATTAATTTAGCCACCCTTTAATTAACTAACTATATAACCTTCTTACTAAAGCCAGTGAAGATTTTAATAGAGCTAATATAGGGAAGATCACATATGCCTATTACTAATGCTAAATGAATGCTAAGGCTCTTAGTAGATTTAAGTTTACTCTTAAAGATAATCTTAAATTTAACTATAAGGTCCTTATTAATATTATATAAATTAATAAGAAGCCTGTCCTTTATGTTATTAACTTAGCAACTTTATTTTAAGCTGCTTGCTTTTTTAAACCCTAATAATAAAAAGCTTAAGATATCTAGAATGCTCTTAAGGAATATTAGATTAATATATATCTTAGACCCCTAGACTAAATAGTCTATAATGCTAGAAGAAACTTTACTTCTAGCGAATTTAGGTATTTAGCTTAACTATTATTAATTAATATTAATAAAGTTCCTATTAGAGCATATAATAGTATTAGAAAACTTAAGCAATATCACGCCCCTTTTTAAAGAGTATATAATATTATTAAGACTAAAGCTTATAGTTTTCTCTTAAAAGAGTAAATGCTTTAAATAGCTATTAAAGCAGTTAACAACTCTACTAGCCTAAATAGCCTTATCCCTACCCTCTTAGTCTTTAGAACTTATTTAAAAATAATAAATAATTTCCCCCTAAGCTTTATAGTTGCCTAAATAGCTAAGATACTTTAGAAAGTAATAAACAAAGCAAGACGCAGTCTTGCAAGGCACTAAGTTAATAATGCCCTTAACACTTAAAATAGCCTAATAACCCTACTAACACATAATCTTCCCTTAAACTCTAATATATAAGTTTATTATAAGAAAGGTAAATAGACTAGCCTATATAAGCTTTTTTTAATAGAAGAAGAGACCTGTATTATTAAGATGCCTTATAGCCCTATAAAGTTTTAATCTATAGTTGTTAAACTATACATTACTTTACCAGAAGCAGAGTCTTTTAATAAGGATAACTAAGCCTAAAATAAGAAAGCTATAGGAATAGCTTTAACTCCCTAAAAAGGGCAAGGCCTAATCCTAAATAACCTAGACCAGGAAAATGCTAAAATTAATGAAATTGCTTATAAGACTTCCCCTAACAGAATTATTTATAAGACTCCCCATAACAACCCTATAATTATTATTATTATTCATGTACGCTAGGTAGCTAGAGCCACTATCTAGTTTATTGACTAACTTCTTAATATAGGAAAAACCCTAAGATAAGGAAGAAAACCTATATTCTTTTATATAGCTCCTGCTAAGCCTTTAATATAAAGTCTTTATTATTTTTAACTATTAGTATGAGATATCTGCCAGTTTCCCCGGAACTGCAGATAATGATAGAAGTATGGTTGTGCTTTATATAAAAGGTTAGTATATTAATAAAAACCCCTTATAAGCACCTCCCCTCTTAATCCAGCTCTTCCTCCTCTATTCTACTATTTTTATTACCTTTAGTCCCCTTTTTAACCTTAATATTGCATATTTACCACGCCTTATAAAGCTCCTCTACTAACCTATACTACTAAAGTTACCTAGTTAAAAGCACTTACTTTATAATATTTAGTACTAGCTTTTTATTATTAAGCGCTGCCCTAAGCTCCCGCGGGTCTCTTATTATAGGTACTACTAGGATCGGCCTTAAATGGTTATATTCTAGGTATAAAAGGATAAAATAGTAAATATCCTCATCTCCTCCCTAGTATTAATATATTAGTAATGTTACCTTAGGTACCTGTCTATTATAAAGAAAAGTATTTAGCCTTATTTTCTCTGTTTAAAGCTATACTAAGGCTATAAAATTATGCTTTAGTAAACTATTATAAAGCCTTACTATTTTTTTTATGCTTTTAAAGTTAGGTTCCTTATCTACTGCTATTACTTTTGCCCGTCCTCTTCTTACCTAAGTCTTATACCTCTGCTATATCTACTATTTTTCCTACTCCCTTTCTAATTCCTGTCTAGCTATAAGGCTATTAGGGAGGGGGGGGGGGGCATTAGGAAACGCCTTATAGTGATTATATTAGCGGCCTCTTTCTTAGTATTATAGCTATAATGCTATTAAATTATATACCTATTGTATTTTCTTGCCTATACTACTATCCTTAAGTCTTTAGTAAAATTATTACTTAACGTAATTAAGGTACAGATCTACTAGTAATACTGCTGCTTTTATTTCTAGGAGTATTACTAGCGTTGCCTTATATGCCCCTATAACCCGCCTTAAGTATTTATTTTATTCCCTTATAAATACCTTTACTATCCCCTATGCTACTCCTTCTAACTTACTGCAGGTATAGTATATCCTAGCTTTATAAGCTATTATGCTTCTTATTACCTATATATAAAGGGATCTTATACACTTTAGTTAGCATCCCTATGTAGACATAGCTAACGCTATAAGTACTAACTTCTGCTATAATAATTTAGTATTTACTTTCTCTATATAGGTTAACTAATAAAGCTTTTAGTGAATCTAAACCCTTAGGAATTACGCTAATTATATTGGTTGTATTATTGTTCTTTTAAGTCAGATTATTATTATAATTACCTGCTTCTTTCTTATAAAGTATAATAGCTTACTCTTCCCTAGGTTAAACCTTAGCTTATACTCCTTTAATTACTTTTTATATATTCTCTAGGCTCTTTTTAGTTATACTTTAGTCTTCTTTGCTGTTTTTTTATATACTATAATATTTATATTATTTAAGAACCCTAATATTAATATTAATTCTACTGCTACTAGTCTTTAATATAGTAGTATAATATAAAGTAGGAAGAGAATAGGAGATGCTAGTAACCCTTATAAAACCCCTATAGTAACTTAGATTTCCTTAGTAATATGCCGATTAAATGCTAATTATACTCTTCTTTTTAATATAAAGCCTTATGCCTATTTAGCTATCTACCCTAGCAGTCCTAACTCCTTTATAGTATAGATTAGCTGTTTATAGCTAATAGTATTAAATGCCCTAGTAATATCTAGCTATAATAATAATACTATTCCCTAGTAATACCACGCTATCTTTATAACCTCTTTTAATATACTTAGTGCTATCTCTATTAACCTGCTAGCCTTATTGCCTATTTATATGTCTAGTAGTATATAGCCTTCCTTTACTACAGTAATAATCCTCCTTATAATAGCTCCCTTAATTACTTTTCCTAATATATTTAATAGTAATATCGGCCTTTACCCCCCTGGTTTACCTAACTTCTTAGAAGTTTTCCTAGGTTTATATAAAACTACTATCTTTACTTACTAGAAGAAGGCTAGATAGTATCTTAAACTATAGTATACATTTATAAGGCATATTAAACATAATACTAGGGCTGCTTTATATAGCTTAAGGAAACCTATTAGCAGCTTATCTAGCCCTAGGGCTTTCTAACTTACTATATTCTTTATAACTTCTCTAATTTCCTTCTCTATAAATACAGGAACTACCTAGTTATTACTATAGTCTCTTATCTCCGCCTCTATTTCTAGGCCTAGAGCCCTAGCCACAGATAAAGGAAAAAACCTCTTTGTAAATGCCTTTACCTTACTCTTATATATAACCTTTACTATCTCCTCCTTACTATTATCCCCTAGCCAAGTTAGTAGTAGGACCTGTTATATCTTAAGAGGAAGTCCACTTTATAGCCAGGCCTAGCGCTTTAGAGTTTAGAGGCTCCCTTTTAATCTAAATAACTTACTAATAGCCTATTACTAACTACTTCTCTTCTCTTTTAAGATAATATAATCTTGTTTTTCTATTGCTTTTATTAAGGCCTGCTATAATTCCTATATCTATTATTACTACTACTGCCTATTAGCACGTCTTGCCTTTACTATTATATCTTTTACTCTTTTATTTTACTAAGGCTATAGTTTACTATACCCTTAAGGTTATTTAGGTGCCACTATATTAGCTATCTCTATAAGCTATTAGGTAAGCCATTGCGTATAGTTATTAATTTCCTGCTAGTTATATAGTAGGAGCTCTAATCCATTCTTTCTAAGTCTATTTAAAGCCTTTACTATAATAAGGTTTTTATTTACTATCCTTTAACCCTAGACTAACCCTAGGCTATTGCTTAATTTCTTGTTTATTTTAATGCTAATAAGCTAAGGCATATAGTTAGATCTGGCAATTTCTACTAGCCTAATAAATTTAATACTAATGTTATAAGTAGTCTATATATAGTTAATAGTGCTATCCCTACTACTATATTCTCTCCTTATTACTTCTCTAAACAGTATAGCTAGGCTAAGTTACTACATTATTATAAATTCTAATATCTTATTATGCCCCTAAGAGGTTTAGCTAAATCTATCCTATAAAGAATAGTATTAGTTAAAGTCCCCTATAAATACACTTTAGCCCTTTACCTAGGTATTAGTAAAGTATTATAAAGGTATTTACTACTCCCTTTTATAAGTTAGGAAATAGATGTTATATACCTTTACTTTATATAGCTTAATACTATACTAATCCTCCCCCCTTCCTATAGTTTAAAGTCCTATCTTAACCTTTTAATATATATAAATTACTATTTTTTTACTATATATTACTAATATATAGTGCCCTTAAAATAGATTTAGTAGTATACTATTATAACCTCCTGGTTTCTAGATAGCTATTACCTTAGGGCTAATGCCATACCCTAACACTAGATATACTAGATTACTTTTCTTCTGTATATTCTAGTATATAACCTTAATTATATACTCTATTATATGCTTTAAAGCACCCTAGTTAGGCTAGCTCTGATATTATTTTGCCCTTTAGTTAGTTATAAAAAGGCTAGTATTATACCTTTCTCTACTAGTCTTTACTATTCTAATTATAGCTTATAGGTTTATTTTATAAATAGGCCCCTTAGTTATATGCTCCTTTCTCTTAACTACCTTTCTATTAGTCCCCTGGTCTCTTCTCTATAATAACCCTTACCTATAGTAGCTGTTATAACCTCTAACTAATAGCTATAGAAGAATAGCAGCCTTATAGTATAAGCCTCCCTAGCCTGCTATTATTTATTATTACTTACTAAATACAGCTAAGACTATACTAAATATACCCCTATATAATTTAAGTATCTCTCCTATACCTTACCTATTAATATTAAGTAAGTCCCCTCTCCCTTAAGGTATTTTCTAGTAGTATACCTATTATATCTTGCTTTTTCTTTATAATACCTAGTAATATATCTAATCTTATAGTAGTTATAATATTACTTTAAGTAGATTATCTTATTATATAGCTTAGTATTAAAAATCTTTACTTAGTATACTATTCCCCTATAGTATAGGCAGTTTACTACCTTAGTGCCCTTAACACTAACCACTAGTAGTGCCCTTATTGCTATTCCCTTTAGCTTTTATATTATTATCTTTATTATATTTAAACTATTCTCCTTTTTAATATTCTTTCTTATATCCTTAGTTATAATATGGTTTATTAGTTATATTAGGAATCCCTTAATAATTATACTAAACATCTTCTTATTTACTTCTACCTTAGGTCTAAAGGTAACTCTTACTTAGGCTATGTTTTTCTTTTATTTCCTCCTTACTTTAATAAATATAATAACTATATCTCTACTTTATAGTTAGTATGCTGCTATTGCCTTCTCTATGCTAATAGTGCTGTTTACTGCCTTTATAATCTCCCCTAGTAATCTATTCCTAACTGCCTTACTAATAGTGTTTTCTTTTATTATTACTTCCTAGTAATAGCAGGCTAGTATTATTATACCCTTTGTTTAGGCTAAAGGAATTATTATATTCTGCCCTATAACTCTATAAGCTATAATAATTACCTAAGTCCCTTTAATTACTATTTTAGTCCTAGGAATAGCCTTTATTACCTCCTTAACTGCCTTCTTAACTATAGTTTCTATCTTACTATTAACTGCTTTTATAATTAAAGCCTATAAGCCTTCTATGCTAGTTTTTATCTAGGCTATTTTTTCTTTTATATTTAAAGTAATTTGCATAATAGATATAATAAAAGCTTATACTTTTGTTATTTCTACCTTTAGAATAACTTTTGTTATTAATTCCTTTAGTAATTTCATTTTATTCTTTAGTTTTTCCCACGCTACTGCTACTCCGGGATTCTCTCCTTGATGCCGTATTTCTTCCTAGGTAGTGCCTCGTCCTTCGTCGGTCGCGGATCCACCTAACAACCCTATAAATCTGCTATGAAAAGGCTATAAAAGACCTTAAAAATACCCTTAACTAGAAGCTTTCCTTATAAAGAAAAAAAAGGCTGATTTTTAACTTATAATTAACCTCTGTACATAAGGAAAGATAACCACGCCTAGAGAACCATTTAAACTCTCTAACAAGGCTAAAATTAACGCTTTACTAGCAAGAAATATATTTAAATTTATTTAATTTAACCCTTAAAAGCATAGAAGCAAGAGACTCTTTAGTTTATGAATAGTGTGTAAAATTAAGGGTAAAGTAACTAATTCCCTATATAAAAAATCATAATATATTATTTAAGGCTATAGTAACTATAGGAAAGAGATTATCCTTATATAGTCCCTAATAATTTAAAGAGCTAGCTAGAGGCTTATTATTACTCTTGCTTTATTATTAAAAAGAGAAGGCATTATAGCTTAGTTAAGGGATATTACTTAAGTATATATGCAGTTATAAACAAAGCTTAATTGCATAATTCTTATAAAGCTTCTAGCATAAATTACACACCTTTACCTGCTAGATATTATAATAGTCATAATAAAGCCGCTTTATAAAATTATAAAAGCAGGCATACATTAGTAGTTAATGTATTTTAATTATTATTGTTAAAAACTCTAGATAATTACTTTTACTTATAACCTATACCTACTTATTTATTTAAAAAAAAGCTCTTATTTTAGACTTATTAGAATACAGACTAATAACACATTAGGCCTTAGTAACGCTAAATTCTTTAATTATAAAGAGGTTAAGTTAAAAAATACCGGATTTCTTATAAAGCTAAAGCAATGCCTAGAGAAGTCAATACTATTAATGTTTAATAGTTATATTTTAAGCAAAGCTAATAATAATACCTTCTTCCTATAATAAAAAGCATAAGGAAAGAAGTTATTAAAAGTTAACTAAAATAATTAAGCTTAATATGTTAAGCAGAGGGCTTAAGGTATATATATTGCTCTTATCTGCTAACCTAAAGCCTCTTATAATCTCTTTATTACTGCCTAAAGCTAATAACCAGAACCTAATAATATAATAAAGCTTAATAAGAGGCTTAAATAGTAAATTAATAATTAAAGCTATAGACTTTACTATATACCTCTCTTACTAGAAAATGCCTCCCTTTATGTTTTTATTAATAGCTCCTTTGTAAATAATAAAGACCTTAGCTTATAACTTAGCTATATAATTATTTTTAGTAATAAGGAGAAGAACGTTAATACCTCTGAATTTACGCTTATAGGCAATATTATAACCTATAGCTCTATAAAATCTAAAAGAGTTATAAGAAGCACCTTAGCATTAGAGCTATATAAAATGGTCTAAGGAGTTAATATTACTTATGTAATAAGTATAATATTAAGCATTATTACTAATTGATTAAACAAGCTAAATATCCTAATTATAATATGCACTAACTCTTTCTTATTATATAAGTGTATTATTAAATTAAGCACTATAAAGGAGAAAAGGCTTATAATTAATATTATAGTACTATAACAGTTATATAAGCAAAGGGAAATCACAAAAATCTAATAAATAAATAGCTATAATAACCTTACTAATATAATAATAAAAGCCTCTCTAAATAAAAGTCTTAAGACCTTTATAACTAAGAATAAGGCTTAAATTTAAGTAAAAGGTTAGGTAAGGAGACTAGTGTTAAGCATTAAAGCTAAAGCTGCTTAGGAGAAATTAAGCGCATAATAAAGAGTTCAAATTTAATAAATCTAAATATAATTAATTAAGGGACTTTAAGGATGCTTTAGACTAAAGAAAAGTTATTCATTTAGGTAATATTTCTTATGTCTTATAGCGTTATTAATTTTTGCTTATTCATTAATTTTTATGGATTTTGTATATATTTTAAAGCAATTTCTCTTTTTTAATAAAGAGAGAGTTTGTAAGTATTAGAATTACTTGTCTAGAGAATGGAAGGAATATATAATAGTAACTGGGAATTATAGGTTATATGTATAATATATATGCCCTAATTGGCTAAATTACTATGTTATATAACCTAGGGCAGTACTATGGCTATAATACTACACTTTTATATTATCCCCCTCTTTTCCCCTTTAGATAATTATAACAATATAGAAATCAGACCTTTGTTACCCCCCGCGTTATTGCTTGCTACAGCAATCGTACCCTGTGAAACCATTACTATTAGTAAAACCTTAGCTTATAAAATCCTATAAAGTATTAAAAGAGCAATTAAAATATAGGAGAAAGTATATAAAGTAATAAGGGCAATATAGAAGTTATAGAGATAAATTAAAGAAAACCTTGCTTACTTTGTAAAAACCGACTTCTAATAATAAATAATAAAAACCTAAGATAATATCATAAATACTCTAGCTAGCCTTACTTTATAAATAAAGGAGTTAAACTAAATTATAATAGCCTCTATAGACTAGATATAGGCAGGTTACTAGAACTAGCAATTAAACATAGTACTAATTACATAAGAACCATTTAAACTAATAATAATAAAAGCTAATATAACTTAGTAACCAAACCCTTAGCAGACTAGACCTACCTTACTAGAATAAATTAGCTAGAACTCTGGTTAGTAAAGGGGTAAAATAATAAGTATAATACCTAAGCTAATAAGGTCTTAAGACTACCTAATTAAAATAAGCAACTTAAGAGAGATAATAGGGTTTATATAAGGTTATACTACTGTAAGTAAATCTTACTAACTAAAGGTAATAAACCTCTTATTATATAATTAGAATTTACCTAAATTATAATAGGAGTTCGAATATATAAGTTATTATAATAACACTAGGACCTCTTTTAACCTACCTTATGTAGTTTTAACCTATACTTAATATTTTCTCTTTATAAAAAGATATAAGTCTTTATAATAAGCAGGATTTCTATAGCACTAACTAACTGCCGGATAAGGAGGCGCTTTATTAAATCCTTAGGTAATAATATTAGCACCCTAATAAGGTTTTCCCTTTAGAGATATATAAACCTTTAGTCTACTAAATATTAAATAAGAAGGCACTCTACTAAATCCTTAAGTAATAATATTAGCACCTTAATAAGGCTTTTTATTAAGAGATATATAAAACTATGCCTTACTAATAATAAAATACTAGTAGTAAGGATAAGACTCTAAAAAGCATAGAGATTATAAATAAAGGAAGACATATTATACTAGCGCTTAATAATACTAATACTCCTAGATACTACTATATTTACTTATATAATAAGGTAATAGGTATATAGAAGAACCTTTTAAAAATAGTAATATAAAATAATATATAAATCTACCTCTAACTTTCTTATAATAGGAAAGTAAGTATAGCTATAAAGTAGATAGTTATAATAATAAAGCAGGTGATTATAGAGATAGTTACTACTATACTAAAGAGCCTTATAATAACCAGCTAAGCTAAATACTAGGATACTAGGAATATAATACCTTTTAACTAAAATATAACTTAGGATAAGATTTTAAGCCTAAAAAGGTACTTATTGGAATCGCTCGTCTTGAGGATGGAAGGGATACACAATAGTAACCGGGAATTGTAGGTCATATGCACGATGCGTATGCCCTAATTAGCTAGATTACTATGTTATGTGACCTAGGGCAGTACTGTGGCTATAATACTATACTTTTGCATTATTCCCCTCTTTTCCCTTAAGATAATTACAACTATATAGAAATCAGACCTTTGTTACCCCCCTATGTTATTACTATAGCAATCGCACCCTGTGAAACCAGCACTAATTAGTAGTTGTTATAACTATAGATTAGCTAGGAATTAACAGAAGAGACGAATTTCTAATATAATGCACTTATTTACTTAATTGCATAAAATCTGTTGTTTGTGCTACCTAAAAGCAACTTTTTCTATTATCGTTGACTTTTGCTACTTATTTATAATTATTAAGAAAGTTTCTTTATAGAATTTACCCCTTATTATTAATTTGCTACTAGTCTATAATTAAAGTATCTTCTTTGCTGTCTATTACAGAGAAAACACTAAAAATAGCTTTAACTTCTACTACTAGAGCTAATTAACCCATCTAAGACTCCCTTCCTGCAAAACTCTAAAAGTATTCTAACTACTTTACAGAGAAATAGGCCGAAGCTAATGAATAAATTAACCCTATAAAAGTTATAACTTTTAAACTCTATAATAAATTTGCCTACTATATTGACTAGTATAAATCTAGTAACTAGTAAGGTACTAGGTTTTTGTTTATATACTAAGAAGACTTTAAAGGATGGAATACTAACATTTTCAAGAAGATTACCCCTAAGGTCTGATAAGTACTTTGAGATATTCTTTAAGATTAAGGAATTAACATGCAAGAAGGATTATAAAGACTAATTAACTATGTACTTGCTAATTTAGTTAGTATAAATAATTCTGTTTTCTTTCCTAATAGAAAGCTCCTGACAGGAAACAACACCATTAATACGTTAATGTTAATAATAACCTCACCTCCCCCTAACCCTCCTAACCCTCCTACTAAAGAAATAACAATCCCCTCTCCCCTAGAACAACAAACTATATTAAAGGAAATTACTAATATAGACTAAAAAGCCTTAAACTCCCTTACTAAAGTTTATAATAAGGAAAACAAGTATTCTAGAACACTTTTTAAATTTATGTATCCTAAAGTCCTAATCTTTAAGGATATCTGTATAGTATAAGGAATTTCACCTAAGTTATACCTGTTTATACTATTAATAATGCTTACAGGCAATACCTATAAGTATTACCTTAAGAAATTTAGCAGAAGACTTGTTTTATTTAATATAATAACTAAGCAGATAAAGGAAAACTTTAAGACTAAAGAAAATTAAAAATTCTACTAAATACGATTTTAAGAGATAAAGTTTTATTGCGTTATAGCTAAAATTCTAATGAAGACTAAACTTAAATATTTGGAATTAATAATTTAATAGCTCTTAGACCTATTTAATAGTCTTTACCCCCCCTCTGAGAAAGATATAATCCTTAGGTGCTAACTAGAAATATCTGTTTAAAATAGCCGTGAATTTAACCAGATAACCTACGTCTGAACCAATACCTATAAAGGCGTAGTTAGTAATATTCGCTGCTGCCTTATAATAAAAGATATAATAGAACCTGTTTTGAAATCATTTATAAGCTAATGGATTACAAGAGAAAACAAGTATTAACCTTAAAACACTACCCTAAGCACTAACATGGTCTTGTTTACTAACTGACAATATTTACAAGCTTTCTGACTCTAAAATAAAGCTAGATCTAAGAAATACTTTATTTATTATAAAGAAGAATGTTAGTTAACTAACCATCCTGTCTCTAAATAAAAGAAAGCAAAAGAAACTTAGTAGAGCAACTAAAGGCATAAATCCCCTCCTTCTGAACGCTAATTTCATGTATTCTTACAAGCATTTAAAGGTAAAAATAAAAAGTTATTACCCCTGGACAGCAGGGATAAGGATAAATATAAAAAGGCTGCCTAGAACGTAGCATTTATTGCCTTTAAAGAAGAAAAGGCATAAAGCAATAGAGAAGCACGAGAAACCCTTACGTTTATAACTTTCTTTATACAAGCACCTAATCCCCCTCTCTTTTCTGCCTTAACTGTAAATTCCCTGCAAGATAACACCTTTAAACACGCATTATTTATTAAAGACCTTTACGACCGCAATACCGTTAAAGCACACAATAGCATTAGAAAACTTAAGCGATATTACGCCCCTCTTTAAAGAGCATATAATATTATTAAGACTAAAGGTCACGGTCTTCTCTTAAAAGAACAGATGCTTAAGATAGCTATTAAAGCAGTTAACGACTCCGCTGGCCTAAATGGCCTTATCCTAACCCTCTTAGTCTTTAGAATATATTTAAGGATAATAAACAATTCTCCCTTAAGCCTTAAAGTTACTTAGAGAGCTAAGATGCTTTAAAAAGTAATAGATAAAGCAAGGCATAGTCTTATAAGGCATTAAGTTAATAATGCCCTTAATACTTAAAATGGCTTAATAACTCTGCTAACATATAATCTTTCCTTAAACTCTAATATATAAGTTTATTATAAGAAAGGTAAATAAACTAGCCTATATAAGCTTCTTTTAATAGAAGGAGAGACTTATATTATTAAGATGCCTTACGGCCCTATAAAGTTTTAATCTATAGTTATTAAGCTATATATTACTTTGCTAGAAGTAAAGACTTCTTATAAGGATAACTAAGCTTAAAATAAGGAAGCTATAAGAATAGCTTTAACTTCCTAAGAAGGGCAAGGCCTATACCTAAACAACCCAGACCAGGAAAACGCCAAGATTAATAAAATTGTTTATAAGACTTCCCCTAATGAAATTATTTACAAGACTCCCCCTAATAACCCTATGAATCTAATATGAAGAGGCTGTAGAAGACCTCGGAAATACCCTTAACTAGAAGCTTTCCTTATAGGGAAAGAAAAGGCCAACTTTTAGCTTGTGGTTGATCTCTACTTAAAAGACCTGTCGCGAGGGTTGCCGCGAGAGCCGCCGCCGGAGCCGCCGAAGAATAGGAAAGTCCTATTCCCTACCAAATTTAAACGTGATTTTAAGCGCCTAATTTAGTAGGATTAAAAACGGAAATTACACTCTTTGGTCCCTACTACACTCTTTGGTCTCTAATGGCAATAATAACCTTACCGACGCAATAATAAAAGCTTCCCTAAATAGAAGCCTTAAGACCTTTATAACTAAGAATAAGGCCTGGATTTAAGTAGAAGGTTAGGTAAAGAGACTGGCATTAGGCGTTGAAGCTAAAGCTGTTTAAGCGCGTAATAAAGAGTTTAAATTTGATAAATCTGAATGTAATTAATTAAGGGACTTTAAGGATGCTCTAGACTAGAGAAAAGTTATTTATTTAGGTAATATTTCTTATGTATTATAACATTATTGATTTTTGCTTATTTATTAATTTTTACGGATTTTTTACGTGTTTTAGAGCGATTTCTCTTTTTTAATAAAGAGAGAGTTTGCAAGTATTGAAATTGCTTATCTTAAGGATAAAAGAAATACACAATAATAACTGGGAATTATAGGTTATATGTATAATATACATGCCCTAATTAGCTGGATTACTATGTTATGTAACCTAGGGCAGTACTATAGCCATAATACCACACTTCTGCATCGTCCCCCTCTTTTCCCTTAAGATAATTACAACTATATAGAAATTAGACCTTTGTTACCCCCCCACATTATTGCTGCAGCAATCGCACCCTGTGAAACCATCAGTACTTAAAGAGAAAGGATTAGTAAGTTTAACTTAGAAGATTTAGGATATTAAACTTCTAGACCTAAAACTAGATATAATAGATATAAGCAATAAGTTTATTTCTTATAAAGAAAAAACCACTATCTTTTTAAACCTTAAGCTTTAAATTTAAGTAGTAAAAGAGTACTTATTTAAAGCACTACTAAACCAGAAGGAGGTGTTACTTTATAATATTTAGTAACTATTTTATAAAGAAGTAATAACCTAGTACTAATAATATTTAGATAAATCTAAAAAGAAATAGATTTTTACTAGTATTAATAGTATTATTAAGGTAGTATAAAAAGAATTTTATATAAGAACAGAGGATATAGTAATAAAGCTTAAGTAGGCTAAGTATACCTAAGAAGATATTATAAATAGTATCTTTATTTAGAACTTTATAGCTTAAATCTTTTAGTATACTAAAGTAAATAAAGAAATAATAGATTTATAGCTTTTAATATAATTTAGAATAAAACTATATTTTAAGCTAAAAAAGCTATACTTAAATCTAACTAAGGGCATAAAGCGTAATAAATACCTTAATATAGTAGATAGAAAACGCGGTAATTTATATTAAAAAATAAAAGAGTACTAGAAGTCCTATTACTAAAAAAAGACTAAAGAAATATAAAAGCCTACCTTTATAATAATAAATCCTTAGACTTAAATAAATCTAAGAGTAAAAAAGTAAAGGCCTACTAGAATTACTACTATAAGGACTATTACTAAAAAAGAAAAGACTATTTCTAATAGGATAACTTTTAATAATAATATCCCTATTATACTTATATTAGAGAGAGATTAAGCAGCCTAAGGGATTATAATTAGAGAGACTAAAAAAGGCTACTAATTCTATACTAGGAATAGGTTTATTAAAATAAACTATAATAGGACTAGAATTAACCTTAAAGGTCCTAGTAGTATAATAATAATAAATTATACTAACTAAAAGTTAGAAAAAAGGACCCTATAAAGAAGAAAGCAGACTTTTAGACTAAGGAAGGAAGGGCTTATAGCTAAGAAGATAAATCTTAGGGAGATAATAAAGGAAAAGAAAGATCCTTAAAAAAAGAAGACTAGGGAGAAAATTAATCTAAAAAGTAATAAAACCCTTACTAAGGGGATTAATTCTACTTAAGATAACTTAGGTAATAAGAGCGTCTAAACTAGGAACCTTATAAAGTTATAATTCTAGATAATAATCCTAATACTAAAGAGTAGGAGTAGTATTTAGCAGACTCTAGAAATTATTTAGCTAAAAAAGGAAGTCTATTAGAGGATAATAGATATAATAAGTCTAACTTCATAGATATATACTTTACTATAAAAGGTAGTAAGGCATACCTAATTTTTAACTATAACTCTAATAAAGAAGAGGTTAAATCTAATTTTATTAGTGCTTTTTATATAGTAGAGGAAGAAGACTTAGACCAGGAGAATCCTATCTTTTTAACTGTAAAAACTAGTAAAATAAAGGATTTTAATAGAAGAAGGCAGGAAGAGCCTAAGGAAGAGAAAGAAATTATTAAAGCTTTTATAACTAGAGTTAATATTACACAAGACACTATAACTTAAAGTTTAAATAAGCTAATTTTAATAAGAGATTTATAAGAAGACTAGGTAATTAAGGCAGTATCTAGACTATAGGAGATTAACATTAAGGGAAGGAAGCAAATGAATACCTTCCTTAAAATGCTGATTTAATTCTATAATAAGGGACCTAACTATATAATTTATATAAACACCAGAATATTATTAATTTTAGCTAATAAATAGTAGCTTTAGTAACATAGGATAAATATAAAATAAGAGAAATAAGACCTAAAACTAGTAATAAGAGTAGCTTTAGCCTTTATTATTATAAAAAAGGCTACTTTTAACTTTTATATTTTAGGAATTATAGGAGGAAAAAATATCTAAGGTTACTTTATAGTAACTATAGATATTATGCTAAATCTAGGACTAAAATTATTAATTAGTATAAGTTTCTTTTATAGCTTTAGAGTAAAAATTAATTTTATTAATTTAAGGTTAGTTTTTAGATTAGTGTTACGTGGTGGTATCGTCACGTAGTCGGTTGGAAGCAACCGTAAAGCTGTCATCAACGTTATCATAAAGGGGTCATTAAACGCACCTGTATATACTACTATTAAGTTATATAGTTAAGTGCATTTTGTGTAAGTTATTATTATTGTTATTCTAAGTCTTACTAGCTGCATAACAAATCCGTCCTATATAGGTAGGGATCTAACATTATAGATTATCCCGTAATAAGTGCCCCTCTCTTAAAGATAACTATCCTAGTTATCCTCCGGATCCATTTAAGCTAGTGTTAATATATATAAAGAAAAACTTTTATTTATAAAAGAAAGCAATTTAATCTGTGATATATCCTCCCTATATTAGTCCGGTTGCATTCAATCTGCCGGAAACATTGCTTAAATAGCAGTAAATAATCTAATAATAACTACTTGTAAAATTTAAAGATAAATAAACATCTCGGTCTAAGCGAAATAAACCATAATAAAAGGAAATTCAATCTAAGTAGTATAAACCTATTAATTACAGTTGGATCTATCCTGGTTATACCTAGATATCTACTTCTTAAAGTCCTTATTTATATAAGCCTTGTGAATTTACACTATAAGCCGTTAATAAAGATATGGATTATGGAACGTCTCTATCTACTTATGTTATTATAGCTATAAGTAGCTTATTAAAGAGTGACTATATTACTAGCGACCTCTGGTTATGTGCTTCTAGGAGTTGCTATATTATAAGTAATTCTCTCGTCTAGGGTATTATAGTTATATTGTAATAATGCTGCTAACTATTAACTATAGCAATAACTTATACAAGAGGATGGAAAAGACTTAGGTTAAACCAAAAATAAAAACGTTATACCTTTAAAGACTTAGTGGACTAATAAAGGGAAGCTGTATAAAGGGGAAAGAGTTAGGCTATAGGAAGAGAGGCTCTTCTCTTAAAAGTAGGAGAGGTAGCCTGTGCCCTTTCTTAAGGTGTATTAGATATCTTAAGTTATCCTCTGCTTTTAACTTTATATATAAAGGTCCTTTATACGTTTAAGCCAGGTATATTAAAGGTAGTTCTATAGAGGTTATTAGGGTATTGTTACTTTTAGGCAGAAGACAGCTACTAGCCATGCTATTTCATCCTTACTAGAGGTGAAATTTTCCTATATCTAAACTATATAGCATAGTAATTATAAGGAAAGCAACAGTCCTCTAGATATAACTTTTTCTATAATTAATCTATTTACTACAATGCCCTTTATAACATAGCTAAACCTTTAATCTAAGCTATACATTTTATAATTAAACGGTAATCTGCCTAAAGCCACGCGATTTTTAGGGACTACTTCCGACGTTAAACAGCGTGATATATTAGCTAAAATTTTAGTCCTTATGCTACTGTATAAGGGTCTCCTATTCGTCTAATGTTTTAGCTAATTCTGCGTTCTTAGTTGTGGATTCCGTTATTGTTTTCTGCCTTTTTATAGCGCTGTTAATATTATGCCTATTTTTGGAAGGTGTCTTTTACTTTGCCTTTTTTAGCAACGACTTAAACGAGCTTGTGTTTAATATAGTTGCCTTTATTGCTCCTTTGGCTAACCTTGTTCTTTTACTAGCTAGTGAATTTAGTTTAACTAGGCTAGTTAGCTTCTTACTTACTATAGGCAAGGTTATCTTTCTAGCCATGGATTCTAGCAGAGGTATTTAAGGAGTAGGCCTAGCAGTCTTAATATTTCTAGCCTTATCTTCTAGTACTGCTATTCTAGCCAAGGTCCTTATAATATACCTATTAATAATCTTAAGACTGGCTTTTACTACACTAAAAGACTCCTTATAGGCCTTAATATTCCTTTTAAGTATGTTAGTTCTGTCTTTAAGTTTGCTAAATTATATATTAGTAGCTTAGTCTGCTAGCCTTAACTTTATCTCTTTTAAGATAGTCTTTCTAGCTGCTGCTTTGCTTGTTAGCCCGCATTATTTAGCCAAACCTCGGATTAGATTCCTCTAGTCTACCAGTTTCTTCCTTAGTATATTAGTATCCTGTTAAGTGGTTACGGTTCTATACTCTTTACTAGCGTTAATAATCCCCTGTTAAAAACCTATGCTTAAGAGATTAACTTGTCTTATAGTAGCAAGTGCCCTAGCTATAGAGCTATTAATGCCTCCTAACTTATTATAGTATCTAGCTATAAGTACTTTCTCTTTTAATAGTAATCCTAGTTACTACTCTCTAGATCTAGCTTAGTTATTTATCTATCTGCTATTAAGGAATTATACTACTACCTGCTTAATACAGAGTTTAATATTCTAGATAACTAAGGTATCGGCTAGGCATTTGGTTTTCTTCTACCTGTTGTTATTAGCCGCTAGAATTAATTCCTTAATAAGGAAAATCTATTATACTACTTTAATTTATAGTATATATATAAGGTTTATCTTTATAACAGAGAATCTGTTTCTGTTAATTTATACCCCCTAGGCTACGAAATCTTTAGAGCAGGTGTAGATAGCGTCTGTTGTGCTTTATATACCATCTCTGGCCTAATATTGCTATATTCTAAAAGGCTCTAGTCCTGTGTTACCTCCTATGGATAACTTTATCTCCTAGTGCTAATAGTATTTATTTATATAACTAAAATAGTAAATTAGCTTACTAAAGTCTAGTTCCTCTAGTTTATCTTATATTTTTTGTATAGTTATAGGAGGATCTTAACTTAGATTACTAGCAGGGATCCCTTTAGTTATAAGGGCATTAATAATTATCTTACCCTTTCTTGTGTTCTAAAGGTGCTTTACTACTGCCTGGCCTTTAGAGCTAAGCGTCTTTCTAGATATATTAATATTAAAAATGTTATTCTTATAGTTTATATCTACTCTAGAGTCCTTATTCTTATCCTTAGCTATAGTCTTTATATAGCGTTAATAGGCAGTTATTAAGTTAGTATATGCCTTTTCCCTCTGCTTATCTTCTTACTAAGCCTTAGCTATTTAGTTATAAAGGGCAGAATTAGCGTTCTTAGCTACTCTTGCCTAGTTCCCTTTAGGAAATAGCTTTACTAACTTAGTTATTATTCTTTGCTTTTCCCTATAAAATAGCGAAAACTTAACTAAGATATTAGGATTAAAATCCTCTATATAAAACTTATCCTTTACATTTCTTATAATATATATCGGAATCATCCGAGAGAGGGCAATAAAAGTAAAAAATGAAATAAAATAAAATAAAAGAAAGACTCAAAGTGCACAATAATTAAAAGCAAAAATAAAAGGTTAAAAAATGAAGAAAAACAGGGAATTCTGGCGTGTTAGAAAGTGCAGATAAGGGGTTAAGTAAAAAGTAAAGTGAAATTATAAGTAGTGTTATAGGAAAATGGGGTTACGTATTTCCACCTATAGTGATTACATAGGGTCCTGCAGGATATTAGATCCTGCTAACCTTAAGGCATTATTAGCACTCCTGCCTTGTAAGCCCCTTCTTCCTATACTCCTCATCCTAGTTAATTAAATGCTCCCTTAGATATTTATTTATTAACTCTAATGCGTTTACCTTTATCTTGCTTTTATTAATTTACTAGTTGTTTTTAGCAGTATATCCTTTTTATCTTATAAGGTAAGCTACCTTAGGGCTTTGTCCCTTAGTATAGTAGATTTTCACCTTATATAAGATAATCTGCTTAATTTCCTAGTAATTAGCTTTACCGCTCCCTTTTAAATTAATTAGTAAAGGGGGTGTTTCCTCCCTGCTAAAGGGATCTCTACTTTAGTACGGTTTTTATATATATGCAATTAATACTACTAAATACACCCTTAAGTTTAACAGAAATTTGAGTTAGTATAACAAAGGGTTTACCTTTTTAAGAACCTTATATAGTCCTGCTTTTTATAATAACTATTTCTTCTTTAGCTTTCCTAGAAGCTAATATCCTTTATATAGTCGTAAGTATACCATATCTTTAATATTAATATCCACTAGGTTATATTAGGAGTTATATTTAATTTTAAATAGGGCAGCAGTAGTAGTTATTATAAGTTAAGCCTCTCTCTAATAAAGCTTGTAAAGTGCCTTTAAGTCCTCTTCCCCCAGCTATAAGTTAGAAATTACTTGCTCTAGGAGGAGGTTAATAAGGTCTAGTGGTTTAAGCCTATATAATAACTTATTAGGCGACCGGTTAATTACTATAGCTACTATATTATTAAGATAGTGCTATAAAGCCAGAAGGATTAATACCTATAGTACTATTAGATTTATTGTAATATAATAGTAAATAGCTATTATTACTATCTAGTTCTTCCGTTTAGCTGCTCTATCTGTCTATAGGTAATAGGTAGTTATTATTAGGAATTTAACTCCTAGCTTAGTAAATATTGCCTACTAAACCTTAGAAATAAATTTAGGGTCCCTGTTACTAACTATTTGCCTTAGTAGTCCCTAGTCTGTAATATACAGAGCTTAAAGAAGCAGTTCTACCTATATGGATACTAAATACGTTATGTTCCCTGGGATTAAGAGGGTTCTCTTGCTAAATAGACAGTTTACTAGGCAAAGGGAATTATACTTTAAGTATCCTTCTATAGCTTATATAGTGTTTGCTAAGTTTACCTCTGGCATATTAGTAATAAAGTCTGGAGAGATGGTGTAAAACGGCATTAGTTTTAACTGTAAAGGTCTTATTTCTCTAATTGCTTTATCCCTTAAGATAAAGTTCTCCCGGTAAGTCGTATAGTATGCTGTATACTCCCGGATTTGCTTGGACATTGTTAGAAAGTAAATACTATATAGACTTCTATTATTCTGCTAATTCTAAAGTGGTAATAGTTATTATACGCGGTTCTTAGCATGGTTTTAATATAGCTGCTCGGAATATATAGTTATTTAAGCCCTTCTTTATTCTTATAATAGAGTAGGCCCTTATTTATAAGGTCCTAGCTATAGAGTGGAATTTGCAGTTGGTTCTGTCCTTGCTTTAGCTGCTTTTACTGGAAATCCTTAATGCTCTTAATTATTTAATGATATTACGGGTTAAATTTATACCCTACTAATATCTCCTTCTTTAATAAGTTATTTATTATGGCCACTGCCTAATAATTCTGACAGAAGTATACATAGGCATCTAATTTGTTATATATGCTGTGGTTTACTGCCTCTTAGTAGCTGACATCTACTAGAAGTTATAATAAGGCATTGGGTATAACGTTAAGAATTCCTAGCATATAGGTTACTTATAATTTAAATTACAATAAATAATTCGCCACCTTGGCCAATTTCAGGTTAGCCTTGTTAAAGTCTATTATGGCTAAAAAGGTATGTTTAATAATACCTTTAGCAGGTATATAGTTAGTTAGGATATTAACTAAATAATAGTTAGATTAAGTTATTTTTCGTAGTTTCCGCATTGCCTAAGCAATTATAGCTACCTCTGACTTAGTTAATTTATACTGTTTCTTAGCTATAGATGTTAAATAAGAGAGGAAAAGAATTAGGCAAAGTTTTATAGCTATAATATCCTTACTAAGTATGCTTTTTATATCCCACTCCTTATGTAGTTAGAAAGCATACAGACCAAAACCTTCCTTATAAGCGTTAATCTTAAAGAATAATAGTCGCTCTAGATTATAGTGCTATAGTAGTATTTTCTTATAAAGTATAGTCTTTAGTGCTTTAAAGGCCGCTTCCTTGTCTTTCGTAGGGATAAAGGATTTTTCTTATGCCTTTCTCTTATGCACCTGCTTTAAGGCTCCTACTAGTAACTTATTGTATTTATAAAGTTTACGCATAAGTGCCGTCTTTTGAGTTTATAGTAGTCAGATCTACAATTTAAACTAAGGGATTCCTGCTCTTAGGAATCCTGCTATACTAATAAAAGTTTCTAAGGTTAACAAGTTGCAAGGAATTTCTATTTACTAGAATAACTTAATCCTGTTGTTTGTATTAATAATTCCATTAGCATTAACTATAAATCCAAGAAGTTAGATTAAATAATATCTAATAAAAGACTTAGTCACTATAATATGTACCTTGTTTTCCTCTAGGACTTTTAAGACTATCTTAAGGTATTTAAGATAATCCTTAAGGGTGTCAGAAAAGACAATAATATCGTTAATATAAACACAAATAAAACTTTAGTATGGTCAGAAAATACAATCCATAAATCGTTGTATAAAGGCCAGCGAATTCTTATACCCTATTAATGCAACTTACAACGCTTCTAGCCCTCTTTTAGAGATTACTACTATATGATTTTAGTGTTCCTCTTATACTAGAAGCTAGTAGAAAAACCCTATTACGTTAAAAATCGATTTCCACTCTTTACTATAAGTATCCTGCATAATATTGCCTTAGTCTGGCAATAGATACACATCTAGCATAGTAATATTATTAAGGGGTCTAGCATCCATAACGACTTAACCTTTTTTTGTTTTCTTTACATCTTTTTAAACTATAAAACTAGGGCAGGCCACTAGTACTAGCATTATTAACTAGAACATCCTACCTGCCAGGTATATAGCATTATAAACTTTAGCGAATTTCTCCTAGTCTCTACGCCTAAGAGGGTACTTCCTTACTAGCTTAACCTGGTTCTGCTAGCTGTTAATAAAGTTAACTTTTATCTTATCTTCTTCTAGTATTAGTACTACTTCTATATTATAGTAAATGTTATACTTATTAGTTAGATCCCGTAACTTAGTAGCCGCTTCTGGATTAATGTTAGTAATTTGCACTTTAAACTTATTTTTAATAAAAGGTATATCCTCCGGGTAAGATACTCTATATAATAGAATACCTCTATTAATAATTTTAGGATCCAGGTCATTTTTCAATTTTTTCGGACTCTCTTTTGTCTTTTCTATCTTAATATCTTTACTAAAAAATACTGTGTATTAGTGGACGTCTAGAATAGCAAAGTTTAAATTAAAGCTTGTAGCTACCTTAAGTCAACCTACCTTACTATTCTGCTTAATCCACACAGCCCTGTTAGAGTTGTTTACTGCTAGCATCCTTTTCTTATCTCCCTAGTTAAAAATGTTATTTAGGAAGACAGAATTAGATAACATAACATAGTAAATACTAGTCTCCTCTTTGCTAGGAAGATCCTTTTATATTACTAGCACCTAATACATTAAGTTTAGTAGAATTATAATATTATATACTACTATTACCTGTTAAGCTAGCATATAGTAAGCGTCTTAAAACATCTGTCTTAGTACCATTATATTATACACTAACCTAAAAACCAACCTTATATTAACAAAATTAATTTTTACTTTAAAGCTATAGAGGAAACTTATGCTAATTAATAATTTTAGTCCCAGATTTAGCATAATATCTGCGGTTACTATAAAGTAACCTCGGATGTTTTTTCCTCTTATAATTCCTAGAATATAGAAGTCAAAAGTGGCCCTTTCTGTAATGATAAAGGCCAAAGCTACTCCTGTTACTAGTTTTAGGTCTTACTTCTCCTACTTTACATTTATCCTGTGTTACTAGAGCCACTGTTTGTTAGCTAGAATTAACAATATTCCGGTGTCTACACAGATTATATAGTCAGGTCCCTTATTATAGAATTAAATCAGTATTTTAAGAAAGGTATTTATCTGCTTCCTTCCTTTAACATTAATCTCCTGTGGTCTAGATACTGCTTTAATTACCTGGTCTTCTTATAGACCTCCTGTTGAAATTAGCTTATTTAAACTCTAAGTTATAGTGTCTGGTGTAATATTAACTCTAGTTATAAAAGCTTTAATAATTTCCTTCTCTTCCTTAGGCTCTTCCTGCCTTCTTTTATTAGGATCCTTTATTTTACTAGTCTTTACGGTTAAAGAGGTAGGATTTTCCTAGTCTAAGTCTCCCTCCTTTACTATATAGAAAGTGCTAATAAAATTAGATTTAACCCCCCCTTCTTTAGAGTTATAGTCAAACATTAGATATGCTTCGCCACCTTTTATAGCAAAGTATATATCCATAAAGTTCAACTTATTATATCTATTATCCTCTAATAAACTTCCTTCTTTAGCTAAATAATATCCAGAGTCTGCTAGGTACTACTCCTACTCTCTAGCATTAGAATTATTATCTAGAACTATAACTTTATAGGGTTCCTGGTTTAGACGCTCCTATTACCTAAATTATCTTAAGTAGAATTAATCCCCTTAGTAAGGGTTTTATTGCTTTTTATATTAATTTCCTCCTTAATCTTTTTCCTTTAAGGATCTCTTTTTTCCTTTATTATCTCCCTAAGATTTATCTTCTTAGCTATAGGCCCTGCCTTCCTTAGTCTAAGGGTCTGCTTCCTTCTTTACAGGGTTTTTATTTCTAACTTCTAGTTAGCATAGTCTATTATTATTATGCCACTAGGACCTTTAAGGTTAATTCTGGTCCTACTATGGTTTATTCTAACAAACCTATTCCTAGTACAGAACTGGCAGCCTTTTTTAGTCTCCCTAATTATAATCCCTTAGGCTACTTAATCTCTTTCTAATATATATATAATAAAAATATTATTACTAAAAGTTATCCCGTTAGAAACAGTCTCCTCTTCTCTGGTTATAGTCCTTATAATAATAATTTTAGTAGGCCTTTACTCTTTTACCCTTAGATTTATTTAAGTCTAAGGATTTATTATTATAAAGGTAGGCTTTTACTATTCCTTTATTCTTTTCCTAGTAATAGGACTTTTATTACTCCTTTATTTCTTAATATAAATTACAGCATTTTCCGTTTACTATGTTAAGGTATTTATTATGCTTTGTGCCCTTAGTTAGATCTAGGCATAGCTTTTTTAGCTTAGGATATAATTTTATCCTAAAGCATACTAAAAGCTATAAATCCATTATCTCTCTGTTTGCTCTAGTATACTAAAAGATTTAAGCTATAAAGTCCTAAATAGAAATACTATTTATAATATCTTCTTAGGTATACTTAGCCTGCTTAAGCTTTATTACTATATTTTCTATCCTTACATAGAATTCTTCTTATACTACTTTAATAACACTATTAATACTAGTGAAAATCCGTTCCTTTTTAGATTTATCTAGGTATTATTAGTACTAGGTTATTACTTCTCTATAGAATAGTTACTAGATATTACAAAGTAACACCTCCTTCTGGTTTAGTAGTGCTTTAGATAGGTGCTCTTTTACTACCTAAATCTAAAGCTTAGGGTCCAAAAAAACAGCGGTTTTTTCTTTATATAAAATAAATTTATTATCTGTGTTTACTACATTTGGTTTCAGGTCTAAAAGTCCGATATCCTAGATCTTCTAGGTTAAACTTACTAACCCTTCCTCTTTAAGAGCCCTTTTAGGCTTAGAATCCTGTCCTAGATTATGTCCTAATTATAAGGTATTCTATTCCTAGTATTCTAGTATTTAGCTTAGCTAGTTATTATAAGGCTCTTTAGTATAGTAGTAACTATCTTTATAACCACCCGCTCTGTTACTATAACCATCTGCTCTATAGCTGTATTTACTTCCTTATTATAGGAAAGTTAAAGGTGGATTTATATGTTGTCCTGCATTGCTATTTCTAGAAGGTCCTTTTATATATTTATTACCTTATTATGTGGGTGGATATAGTAGTGTCTAGGAGTATTAGTATTATTATACGCTAGTATGGTATATTTCCCTCTGTTTATAACCTCTATACTCCTTAGAGTCTTATCTTTACTACTAGTATTCTGTTATTAGTAGGGTATAATTTTGCATATCCCCTAATAGAAAACCTAGTTAAGGTGCTGATGTTATTACTTAAGGATTTTAAGGAGCGCCTCCTTATTTAACGTTTAATAGACTAAAGGTTTGTATGTCCCTAGGGGGAAAACCTTATTAGGGTACTAATATTATCCCCTAAGGATTTAATAAAGCGCCTCCTCGTTTAGCTGTTAGTTTATACTATAAAAATCCTACTTATTATAAAGACTTATATCTCTTTACTAGGGAAAACCGTTAAGCTTAGTTTAAAACTATGTAAGGTGGGTCAAAAGAGGTCCTAGTGTTATTATAATAACTTATATGTTTAAACTCCTGTTGTAATTTAGGTAAATCCTAATTATATAGTAAGAGGTCTATTACTTCTAGTTAGTAAGATTTACTAGTACTAGTATAACCTTATATAAACCCTATTACTTTTCTTAAGTTGCTTGTCTTAATTAGGTAATCTTAAAACCTTGTTAGCTTAGGTATTATAACTATTATTTTACCCCTTTACTAACTAGAATTCTAACTAATTTACTCTAGTAGGGTAGGTCTAGTCTGCTAAGGGTTTGGTTACTAAGTTATATTAGCTTCTGTCATTATTAATTTAAACGGTTCCTGTGTAATTAGCACTGTGTTTAACTGTTAGCCCTAGTAACCTGCCTATATCCAGTCTATAAAGGCTATTATAATTTAGTTTAACTCCCTTATTTGTAAAGTAAGGCCAACTAGAGTGTTTAAGATGTTATCTTAGGATTCTATTATCTATTATTAGAAGTCGGTTTCTATAGGGTAAGCGAGGTTTTCTTTAATTTATATTTATAACTTCTGCATTTCCCTTATTACTTTACACACTTCCTCCTGTATTTTAGCTGCTCTCTTAATGCTTTATAGAATTTTATAAGCTAAGGTATTGCTAATAGTGTTCTTGGTTTTAGGTTTTAGCTTATGCCCTGCTGTAATATTAAATGGTTCCTTAGTATTTATTAAATCCTGGCGTACTTATCTCCCCTTGCTGGTTTTAGGGGGTTATAGGTTTTTAGGAAATTATAACTTTCTAGCTAACTGCTCTTTCTCTCTTTTAGGCATAATAGGATTCTTTATTATTAGAGGACCTTTTACCCCTTATATAGTCTTATCTATTGTCTTATCTAGGTTAGTTAAATCTTTAGGTATTATAAACCCTCCTGTATGTATTAACATAATAAGGTTCCCCGTTTCTCTGCAGTCTCTGTTGTTCTAAAAGTCTATATAGGTAAAAGACTTATAGTAAACTAACTTACTGCTTTCTATGGATTCTTTGCTAAATGCTGGATTTTGCTTTAGTAGTAACATAAGTTATATAATAATAGCTAGTCGTTTTTATTGTCTTCTGCTGGATAAAGCTGTTTCTTGTATCTTATTGCCTCCTAAGGTCTCCTTAGGGTTATTATTTAGATTAGGACTAGAAACCGTAGTTAGAATGATGTCTCTAACGCTTAATAGTTCTGCAAGTTAAGAAGCCTCTGGTTCTTCAACAGGTATAATAATAAGCGAGGTTTCTGGCTTTTTAAGAGGTGTTACTATGGTTAAAGTCTCTGGTTCTATAAGAGGTATAGTCCTAGGCAGAGTGGTTTTAATCCTTAATAATATTGCCTTAGGTTTAATTACTAATAATTTAAGAAGCCCTTCCTTCTTAGCCTTTTTTAGCGTTTATTGTGCTAGAATCAGTTCTTCCCTAAATTATAAGTAATATATAGGGACTAGGTTAACTGGTTATAGTGGTTCAAAGGTCTAGTAAATCTTTCCTTTATGAAATTTATAACTTCCTAGGCAGGAAAGGTCCTTAACCTTATTATTAGTAGTTACTAGTCTTCCTCTAGGACTAAAAGGGTTAGGATTCTGCTTAAGGTATTTATAAAGATTATAAACACAATAAAGCTCTCCCTTAGTAATTATTATAGTGCGCAGTTAGTAGTTATCTAATTCCTAGCGCTGACTTATTAATTCAGATATAAGTTCTATTAAATCCTTCTTATTTCTTAGCTTATAGCCTTGCCGTAGGTAGTAAATCTAACGTTTTATTACACTGCCTTGCTTATTAATAATAGTAACCCTAACTCTTTAGCTATTACAGCCTTACTAGTCAGGACCTAGCAATTTAGTAATTTAACTTAATACGTCTTACTAATTAAAAGCAGCAAGTCCTTAATTTTTAGTTAAAACCTTATACAAAGGACATAAGTAATTGCTACTAGTTATTACATAGTGGTATTATTATATAGTTGGTTAGAAGCAACCATAAAGCTGTTATTAATGTTATTATAAAGTGGTTATTAAATGTACCTATATATACTACTATTAAGTCATATAGTTAAGTGCATTTTATATAAGTTATTGTTATTATTGTTCTAAGTCTTACTAGCTGCATAACAAATCCGTCCTATATAGGTCGGGATCCGACATCGCGGATTATCCCGTGACAGTTAGTATATAATATAATAGTACTAGGATAGATGTTTTAAGACGCTTGCTATATACTAGCTTAATAGGTAATAGCAGTATATAATGTTATAATTCTACTAAACTTAATATATTAGGTGCTAGTAATATAAAAGAATCTCTCTAGTAAAAAGGAAACTAGTATTTACTATATTATATCTTTTAATTCTATCTTCCTAAATAATATTCTTAACTAGGGAGATAAGAAAAGGATGCTAGTAATAAATAACTCTAATAGGGCTATATAGATTAAGTAGAATAGCAAAGTAGGTCAACTTAAGGCAGCTATAAGCCTTAATTTAAATTTTACTATTCCGGATGTCTACTAGTATATAGTATTTTTTAGTAAAGATATTAAGATAAAAAAGACAGAAGGGAGTCCAGAAAAATTTAATAATAACCTAGATCCTAAAGTTATTAATAGAGGTATTTTATTATATAAAGTATCTTGCCTAGAGGACATACCTTTTATTAAAAATAAGTTTAAAGTATAAATTACTAATATTAACCCAGAAGCAGCCACTAAATTACAGGATCTGACTAATAAGTATAATATTTACTATAACAAAGGAGTAGTACTCATACTAGAAAAAAATAAGATAAAAGTTAACTTTATTAATAGTTAGTAGAATTAGGTTAAGCTAGTAAGGAAGTACCCCCTTAGGTATAGAGACTAGGAGAAATTTACTAAAATCTATAATACTATATACCTAGTAGGCAGGATATTTTAGTTAATAAAGCTAGCACTTATAGCCTGCCCTAGCTTTATTATCTAGAGAAATACAAAGAAGATAAAGAAAGGTTAAGTTATTATAGATGCTAAACCCCTTAATAATATTACTATACTAGATATATATCTATTGCCAGACTAAGGTAATATTATGTAAGATACTCACGGTAAAGAGTGGAAATTGATTTTTAATGTAACTAGCTTTTTCTATTAGCTTTTAGTATAAGAGGAACACTAGAATTATATAGTAGTAATCTCTAAAAGAGGGCTAAAAGCATTGTAAGTTATATTAATAGGGTATAAGAATTCGCTAGCTTTTATATAATAATTTATAGATTGTATTTTCTAACTATACTAAAGTTTTATTTATGTTTATATTAATAATATTATTATCTTTTCTAATACCCTTAAGGATTATTTTAAATACCTTAAGATAGTCTTAAAAGTCCTAGAGGAAAATAAGGTATATATTACAGTAACTAAGTCTTTTATTAAATATTATTTAATCTAACTTCTTAGATTTATAGTTAACGCTAATAGAATTATTAATATAAATAACAGGATTAAGTCGTTCTAGTAAATAAAAATTCCTTATAATTTATTAACCTTAAAAACCTTTATTAGTATAGCAGGATTCCTTAGAGCAGGCATCCCTTAGTTTAACTTACAGATCTGACTACTATAGACTTAAAAGACAGCACTTATATATAAACTTTATAAATATAACAAGTTACTAGTAGGAGCTTTAAAGCAGGTATATAAAAAAAAAATATAAGAAAAATCCTTTATCCCTATAAAAGATAAGAAAGTAGCCTTTAAAGCACTAAAAACTATACTTTATAAGAAAATACTACTATAGCACTATAATTTAAAGTAACCTTTATTCTTTAAGATTAATGCTTATAAGGAAGGTTTTAGTTTATATACTTTCTAACTATATAAGGAGTAGGATAGAAAAAGCATACCTAGTAAGGATATTATAGCTATAAAACTTTACCTAATCCTTTTCCTTTTTTATTTAATATTTATAGCTAAGAAGCAGTATGGATTAACTAAGGCAGAGGTAGCTATAATTGCTTAAATAATGTAGAAACTGTAAAAAATGGCTTAATCTAACTATTATCTAGTTAATATTCTAACTAACTATATACCTGCTAAAGGAATTATTAAATATACCTCTTTAGCTATAATAGACCTTAATAAAGCTAACCTAAAATTGGCTAAGGTAGCGAATTATTTGTTGCAATTTAAATTATAAGTAACCTATATACTAGGAATCCTTAATGTTATACTTAATGCCTTGTTATAACTTCTAGTAAAGGTTAGCTATTATAAGGCTATAAACCATAGTATATATAATAAATTAGACGCCTATGTGTACTTCTATTAGAATTATTAGGTAGTAGCTATAATAGATAACTTATTAAAAAAGGAGATATTAGTAGGGTATAAATTTAACCTATAATATTATTAAATAATTAAAAGCATTAAGGATTTCTAGTAAAAGCAGCTAAGGCAAGAATAGAACTAACTACAAATTCTACTCTATAGCCAGGACCTTATAAACAAAGGCCTACTTTATTATAAGAATAAAAAAGGGCTTAAATAACTATATATTCTAAGTAGCTATATTAAGACTATGCTAAGAACTATATATAATAACTATTACTACTTTAGAATTAGCAGAATAATAAAGGGTTCATATAGCGTTTATTTTCTAAAGATATTAAAGTAAATCCAAGAGTATGCAGTATATTACATAACTTATTAGGAGAACTCTGTCTTAAGGGATAAAGTAACTAGAAAAATAAGACCTTTATAGTTAAAACTAATGCTTTTTTATATAATTTCTCTAGACTTTATTACTAATATACTAGAGATAGACTTAGTAAACACTATATAGGCTATAGAAGGATACTTAAAGTATAATTTCCTTTACCTAGTAAACTATTTATTTAGTAAGAGAACCCTCTTAATCCTAGGGAATATAATATATTTAGTATCTATATAGGCAGAACTACTTCTTTAAGCTCTGTATATTATAAACTAAGGATTACTAAGGTAAATAGTTAGTAATAGGGACTCTAAATTTATTTTTAAGGTTTAGTAAGCAATATTTACTAAGCTAGGAGTTAAATTCCTAATAGTAACTACTTATTACTTATAGATAGATAAAGCAGCTAAACAGAAGAATTAGACAGTAATAATAGCTATTTACTATTATATTATAATAAATCTAATAGTATTATAGGTATTAATCTTTTTAGCTTTATAGTATTATCTTAATAATATAGTGGCTATAGTAATTAACTGGTTACTTAATAAGTTATTATATAGGCTTAAACTGCTAGACCTTATTAACCTTCTTTTAGAGTAAGTAATTTCTAACTTATAGCTAGGGAAAGAGGACTTAAAGGCACTCTATAAGCTCTATTAAAGAGAGGCTTAACTTATAATAACTACTACTACTACCCTATTTAAAATTAAATACAATTCTTAATATAACCTAGTGAATATTAATATTAGAAATATAGTATACTTATAACTATATACAGAATACTAGCTTCTAAGAAAGCTAAAAAAGAAATAATTACTATAGAGAGCAGGACCATATAAGGTTCTTAAAAAGGTAAATCCTTTATTATATTAACTTAAATTTCTATTAATCTTAAAGGTATATCTAGTAGTATTAATTATATATATATAGAAACCACACTAAGGTAAAGATCCCTTTAATAGAAAGGAAACACCCCCTTTACTAATTAATTTAAAAGAGAGTAGTAAAGCTAATTATTAGGAAATTAAGCAGATTATCTTATATAAGGTAAAAATCTACTATACTAAGGAATAAAGCCTTAAAGTAGCTGACCTTATAAGATAAAAAGAATATACTACTAAAGATAACTAGTAGATTAATAAGAGTAAGATAAAGGTAAATATATTAGAGTTAATAAATAATTATTTAAAGGAGCATTTAATTAACTAAGATAAAGAGTATAAAAAGAAAGGGCTTATAAGGCAGGAGTGCTAATAATACCTTAAGGTTAGTAGAATTTAATATCCTGTAGGACCCTATATAATTACTATAGTTAGAAATACGTAACCTTATTTTTCCTATAATACTACTTATAATTATACTTTACTTTTTACTTAACCTCTTATTTATACTTTCTAATACTATAGATTTCCTGGTTTTTCTTTATTTTTCAACCTTTTATTCTTACTTTTAACTATTATATACTTTAAGTTTTTCTTTTCTTTTATTTTATTTTTTAACTATTATTACTTTCTTTTAAATAATTCTAATATATATTATAAGAGATATAGAAAATAAGCTCTATATAAAGGATTTTAATCCTAATATTTTAGTTAAGTTTTTATTATTTTATAGGGAAAAGCAAGTAATAGTAACTAAGTTAGTAAAGCTATTCCCTAAGGGGAACCAGGTAAGAATAGCTAGGAATACTATTTTTACCTTTTATAACTAAATGGCTAAGGCTTTATAAAAAAATAAGTAAAGAGAAAAGGTATATACTAATCTAATAACTGCCTATTAATGCTATATAAAGACTATAAATAAGGAGTTTAGAGCAGATATAGACTATAAGAATGACATTTTTAATATTAATATATCTAGAGAAATGCTTAGCCCTAGAGGATAAATAGCAGTAAAGTACCTCTAAAGCTTAAGAAAGGGTAAGATAATTACTAATACCCCTATAACTAAAGGGATCCCTACTAGCAGTCTAAGTTAAAATCCTCTTATAACTATATAGAAAATACAGAATAAATTAAAGGAACTAAACTTTAGTAAGCTAATTTATTATTTTAGTTATATAAATAAATACTATTAGTACTAAGAGATAGAGTTATTTATAAGAGGTAATATAGGACTAAAGCCTTTTAGAATATAGTAATATTAGGCTAGAGATAGTATGTAAAGTATAATAAATACTATTTATACCTGCTTTAAAGATTTTATATCCTAGGGGGTGTAAATTAATAGAAACGGATTCTTTATTATAAAAACAGACCTTATATACACACTATAAATTAAAGTAGTATAATAGATTTTCCTTATAAAGGAATTAATTCTAGTAGCTAATAATAATAGGCAAAGGAAAACTAAATGCCTAGCTAATACCCTAGTTATTTAAAATATTAAACACTATATTAAGTAAGTAGTAGTATATTTTCTTAATAGTAAATAAATAAATAACTAAGCTAGATCTAGAGAGTAGTAACTAGGATTACTATTAAAAGAGGAAGTACTTATAGCTAGATATTATAATAAGTTAAGAGGTATTAATAGCTTTATAGCTAGGGCCCTTGCTACTATAGAATGGGTTAATCTCTTAAGCATAGGTTTTTAATAAGTAATTATTAACGCTAGTAAAGAGTATAAAACCGTAACTACTTAATAAAATACTAATATGCTAAGGAAGGAACTAGCGGACTAAAGGAATTTAATCTAAGGTTTAGCTAAATAATATAGGCTAATAAGTAAAGTAGTAGCTAGAAAGACTATTTTAAAGGAGATAGAGTTAAGGTTAGCAGACTAAGCTATTAATATATAATTTAATAAACTTAAAGATAGAACTAATATAGTTAAAGGGAATATTAAGGCTTATAAGGAGGCTTTTAATATAGTAAAAGCTAGTCTTAAGATTATTAACAGGCATATTATAAGGACCTTAGCTAGAGTAGTAGCATTAGAGAATAAGGCTAGAAATATAAAGACTACTAGGCCTACTCCTTAAATACCTTTACTAAAATCTATAGCTAGGAAGATAACCTCCCCTATAGGAAGTAAGAAGCTAACTAGCCTAATTAAACTAAATTTACTAGCTAGTAAAAGAATAAGGTTAGCTATAAGAGTAATAAAGGCAATTATATTAAATACAAGCTTATTTAAGTTATTACTAAAAAAGGCAAAACAAAAGATGCCTTCTAAAAATAGGCATAATATTAGCAGTACTATGAAAAGACAGAAAACAACAACAGAATCCGTAACTAAGAACGCGGAATTAGCTAAGACTTTAGACAAATAGCAGACTCTTATATAGTAGTATAAAGACTAATTTTACTAATATATTACGCTATTTAATGCTAAAAGCAGCCTATGAAAATTTGCTAGGCAGATTACTATTTTATTATAAACGTATAGCTTAGATTAAAGGTTTGGCTGTGTTGTAAAGGGTATCTTAGCAGATGGATTAATTACAGGAAAAGCTATATCTAGAGGATGGTTACTTTCTTTATAGTTACTATATTATATAGCTTAGATATAGGAAAAATTTACCTCTAGTAAGGATAAAATGGCATAGCTAGTGGCCATCTTCTACCTAAAAGTAATAATACTCTAATAACCTTTATAGAATTACCTTTAATATGCCGGGTTTAAACATATAAAGGACCTTTCTATATAAGGTTAGAAGTAGAGGATAACTTAAGATATCTAATATATCTTAAGGAAGGGCATAGGCTATTTCTTTTATATTTAAAAGGAAAGCTTCTCTTCTTATAGCCTAACTCTTTTTCCTTTATATAGCTTCCCTTTATTAGTCTACTAGGTCTTTAGAGGTATAATGTTTTATTTTTAGTTTAACCTAAGTCTTTTCTATTCTTTTATATAAGTTATTACTATAGTCTAAAGTTAGCAGCATTATTATAATATAATTATAACACTATAGATAAGAGAATTACCTATAATATAGCAACTCCTAAAAGCATATAACCTAAGGTTGCTAGCAATAATAGTTACTCTTTCATAAGCTACTTATAGCTATAACAATATAAGTGGATAAAGATGTTTTATAATTTATATCTTTATTAACAGATTATAGTATAAATTCATAAGGCTTATACGGATAAGGACATTAAGAAGTAGACATCTAGGTATATCCAGGATAAATCTAACTATAGTTATTAGGTTTATACTACCTAGATTGAATTTCCTTTTATTATGGTTTATTTTGCTTAAACTAAGATATTTATTTGTCTTTAAATTTTATAAGTAATTATTATTAGATTAGTTACTACTATTAAGTAATATTTCCGGCAGATTAAATATAACTAAACTAATATAGGGAGGATACTTTACAGATTAAATTGCTTTTTTTTATAAATAAAAGTTTTTCTTTATATATATTAATACTAGCTTAGACGAATCTAGAGGATAACCAGGATAGTTATTTTTAAGGAAGGGGCACTTATTATAGGATAATCCGCAATGTCAGATCCCTACCTATATAGAACGGATTTATTATATAGCTAGTAAGACTTAATAATAATAATAATAACTTTACAGAATGCACTTAATTATATAACTTAATAGTAGTATATACAGGTGCGTTTAATAACCCTTTAATGATAACGTTAATGACAGCTCTACGGTTGCTTCTAACTAACAACATGACGATACCACCACGTAACAGTAAGGTATCTTAATAATATAAGTCTTTCCTTTTATTAAAAAAGCTTAAATAAGCTAGTTTATTTAACTTTCTTATAATAAACTTATATATTAGAGTTTAAGGGAAGATTATATATTAGCAGGGTTATTAGGCTATTTTAAGTATTAAGAGTATTATTAACTTAGTGCCTTATAAGATTGTATCTTACTTTATCTATTACCCTTTAAAGCATCTTAGCTCTTTAAGTAACTATAAAGCTTAAAGGGGAATTATTTATTATCCTTAAATAGGTTTTAAAGACTAAGAGGGTGGGAATAAGGCTATTTAGGCTAGTAGAGTTATTAACTGCTTTAATAGCTATTTAAAGCATTTGCTTTTTTAAGAAAAGATTATAAGCTTTAGTCTTAATAATATTATATGTTCTTTAAAGAGAGGCATAATATTACTTAAGTTTTCTAATACTATTATGTGCTTTAATAGGGACTTTATTAATATTAATTAATAATAGTTAAGCTAAATGCCTAAATTTACTAGAAGTAAAGTTTTATTTAGTATTATAAACTATCTAGTTTAAAGGCCTAAGATATATATTAATTTAATATTTCTTAAGGGTATTTTAAATATCTTAAACTTTTTATTATTAAGGTCTAAGAAAGTAAGTAGCTTAAAATAAAGTTACTAAGTTAATAATATAAAGGACAGGCTTTTTATTAATTTATATAATATTAATAAGGACCTTATAGTTATATTTAAGGTTATCTTTAAGAGTAAACTTAAATCTACTTAAAGCCTTAGTATTTATCTAGTATTAATAATAAGCATATATAATCCTTTTTATATTAGCTTTATTAAAATCTTTACTAGCTTTAGCAAAAAGGTTATACAGTTAGTTAATTAAAGAATAGCTAAATTAATAATAAAGTTAGTAAATTTTTACTTTTAAGAGCATAAAAATAGCAGGTTCTTAGGAACTAATTATTTACTAAGGATATTCTTATTTCTAAATAATAAGTACTTTCTTTTTTTCTTAGATAAGGAGGTTCTTATAATTATTAAGTTTAATACCTATTTTATCTATATTTATAATAAAGTATAAAAAAGATATAGTACTATTAAGAATATAAAAAGAAATTATACTAAAGATTATAAAAAGCTTTAAAATGATATTTAAGGTTATACGTTTAGCACTAAAGTTAATAGTTCTTTAGTTAGAAGAAGGCTTAATTATAAGACCTGTTATAAGGCGTATTAAGGCTTTAACTTAACCTTAGCTAGTAGTTAAGATTCTAGCTGCTTTAGTATTTAGAAGGATACTATAAAACGTTTTTATAGTATATTATAAATCCATAAGAAATACCTGCTTTTATATAGTTTTATTAGTATTATAGTTATAAGGGTCTTTAATAAATAACGCATATTTAAAGGCATTATCTTATAAGAAATTTATAGTTAAGGTAGAAAAGAAAGGGGGATTAAGTGCTTATATAAAGAAAGTTATAAACATAAGGGTTTTTTATGCTTCTTTATTACTTTATGCTTTTTCTTCTTTAAAGGTAATAAATACTATGTTTTAAGCAGCTTTTTTATATTTATCCTTATTATTACTATCCTATAGGAATAACTCTTTGTCTTTATTTTTAAATGCTTATAAGAATACATAAAATTAGCATTTAGAAGAAGGAGATTTATACCTTTAGTTACTTTACTAAGTTTCTTTTGCTTTCTTTTGCTTAAAAATAGGATAATTAGTTAACTAATATCCTTCTTTATAATAAATAAAGCATTTCTTAGATCTACCTTTATTTTAGGGTTAGGAAGCTTATAAAAATTATTAGTTATTAAATAAAATCATATTATTACTTAGGGTAGTGTTTTAATATTAGTACTTGCTTTCTCTTACAATTTATTAGCTTATAAATGATTTTAAAACAGGTTCTATTATATCCTTTATTATAAGGTAGTGGTAAATATTACTAACTATGCCTTTATAAGTATTAGTTCGGATGTTAGTGAATTTAGGGCTATTTTAAACAGATATTTCTAGTTAGCACCTAAGGATTATATCTTTCTTAAAGGTGTAATAAAGACTATTAAATAGGTTTAAGAGTTATTAAATTATTAATTCTAAACATTTAAGTTTAGTTTTTATTAGATTTTAAGCTATAATATAATAAAACTTTATCTCTTAAAATTATATTTAATAGAATTTTTAATTTTCCTTAGTCTTAAAGTTTTCTTTTATTTACTTAGTTATTATATTAAATAAAATAAGTTTTTTACTAAATTTCTTAAGATAATACTTATAGACATTGCCTATAAGCATTATTAATAGTGCAAATAGGTATAACTTATAGGAAATTCCTTATACTATATAGATATCCTTAAAGATTAGGACTTTTAAATATATAAAGTTAAAAAGTGATTTAAAATATTTATTTTCCTTATTATAAACCCTAGTAAGAGAGTTTAAGGCTTTTTAATCTATATTAGTAATTTCCTTTAATATAATTTGTTTTTTTAGGAGAGAGGGTATTATTGTTTCTTTAGTAAGAGGGTTAGGAGGGTTAGGTTTGGTTATTATTAATGTTGTTATATTAATAGTGTTATTTCGTATTAGGAGCTTTCTATTGAAAAAAAAGATAAAATTATTTATACTAACCAGATTAGTAAGTACCTTATTAATTAGTCTTTCTAATCCTTCTTATATATTAATCCCTTAATCTTAAAGAATATCTTAAAGTACTTATTAGACCTTAGGGGTAATCTTTTAAAAATATTAGCATTTTATTCTTTAAAGTCTTCTTAATATATAAATAAAAATCTAGTACCTTTTTAAATACTAGATTTATACTTATTAATATAATAGGTAAATTTATTATAAAGTTTAAAAGTTATAGCTTTTTTAGGGTTAATTTCTTTATTAGCTTTAGCTTATTTCTCTATAAAGTATTTAGAATACTTTTAGAGTTTTATAAAAAGGGAGTTTTAAATAGGTTAATTAGCTTTAATAGTAGAAGTTAAAGCTATTTTTAGTGTTTTTCTCTGTAAATAACAGCAAAAAAGATACTTTAATTATAGATTAGTAGTAAATTAGCAATAAGGGGTAAATTCTGAAAAGAAACTTTTAATAATTATAAATAAGTAGTAAAAGTTAATAATAATAGAAAAAGTTGCTTTTAGGTAGTATAAACAACGGATTTTATACAATTAAATAAATAAGTGCATTATATTAAAAGTTATCTCTTTTATTGATTTCCTAGCAAATCTCTAGTTATAGCAACTACTAATTAGTATTAGTCTTACAAGGTACGATATGCTATAGCAATAACATAAGGGGGAAATAATAAAGGTCTGATTTTTTATAATGTCTATCTTAAGGGAAAAAAGGGGGATGATATAAAAGTATAGTATTATAGCCATAGTACTGCCCTAGGTTATATAATATAGTAATCTAACTAATTAGAGCACGTGCATTGTGTATATAACCTATAATTCCCGGTTGCTATTGTGTATCCCTTCCATCCTCCAGACGAGCAATTCCAACAAAATTAAAAAATATATATATTTTTATTATAAGTATAAATATATTATAAGTAGTTAGTAATCATTATTTATATAAGTATAATAATATAAGTAATACTTTATAAAATAATAGTATATTTATTATTTTTAAGCTTAAGCTTAATATTAGCCTAAAGATATATATATTAAGTATACTTATAAATATTAAAAAAATTTATTTTAGCTGTTATAATAATTAAATTTACTTATATACTTATAATACCTTAAGAATTATTAATAGTAAATTAATTATAATAAAGTAACTAACTTATAAGTATTTAATAATAATAAATACTGTTGGTAACGCACAGGTTATAATTATGCTGCAGCACAAGTGTATGGGGGGGGGGGGTTAACAAAGTCTAATAATTTATAATATTTATTCTAAGAGAAAGAGAAGGGGATAATACAGAAGTGTAGTGTTATGGCTATAGTACTGCCCTAGGTTATATAATAAGTAATCCGGCTAATTAAGGTATGTGTATTATATATAGGACCTATAATTCCTAGTTATTATTGTATATCCCTTTTATTATCTAGATAAGCGATTCTAATACTTATAAATTCTCTCTTTATTAAAAAAGAGAAATTACTCCAAAAATGCACAATAAACCCGTAAAAATTAATAAATAACAAAAAATCAACAATAACACAATAAATCAAAAACACAACCAAATAGATAACCCTTATTAGTTAGGCATACTTAAAAGTAGAGCAAAAGAATATAATTTCTGTTTTAAAGCCCCTTAAATTAATCGCGTTAATTGCATTTAAATTTATCGGACTTAAACTCTTTATCATATACTTAATTTAATATGTAATTTAGCAGAGGATTTTCCCTTTTCTTCTTATTAGTAGCAGCTTCCTTAGCAGCTCTTATTTTTATCATTATTAACAGTAGCTTTCTTAATAGCTCTTATTTTTATTAGCTCCTTTAGCAGCTTTAGTAGTAACTCTTAATATTAGCCTCTTAATTTAATCTTTTATATAAATCTAAGCTTTAAGCTTTATTCTATTATAAAGGTCTTTTAGGAAAGACTTTATTATTAAGAATAAAGGTCTCTTAAGAAAGACTTTATTATTTAGTAACTCTTAATATTAGCCTCTTAACCTAACCTTTATAAGATTATTATAAAGAAATAAGGATAACCTTTTTTTCCTTAGTTTCTATAGCCTTAGGAAATATCTTGCAATTTTTTATATAAAAAATCAACTATATAGAAAATATCTTATAATTTTTTATAATTTTTTATATAGAAAACTAATCGCAGTAATTATATAATAATGATCTTATTTTCTTCAGCCTTTTTACTATAGGATTATTATCTTTTCAGCAGGGTTAATAAAAGTATAAATATTAAAGTCTTTAGTGTAATTAAGAGGGTTATTAGCATAATTAATATTAAAGTCTTTAGTATAATTTAGAGGGGTGCTCTAGCCTTTCTTTCTCTTTTAAGGGGGGCTTTATAATAAGGTATATTAAGGGGGGGTTTTATAAGAAGGTTCTTTTAATAAGAAGAGAGTTATAAGAAAATAATCTATTAAGGGAGGGTGTTATAGTCTAACTAATGTGCGACTGCAGTATTAGTGACTATGAATGAGAATAATCTTCTTAAGAGAAAAGAGAAAGAAAAGATATATAATCCTTCTAGAACTCCTGCCTTTATAGCTTATTCTATTTACTATTATATAGCCTAAGTAAAAAGGCTAAAGTAAGATAAACCTAAATATATATAAAGTCTGATTTACTAGTATAAAGCTTAAGTTAAGAGGCTATATTAAAGTATATTAATATGCGCACCAAACTTATATTGCTTATATAGCTTATAAAGTCTTGCTTCTATAATATAGTTATTCTTCTAACTATAAAGATCTAACCCTTAAGCTTAAATTTATTATATAGCCCTATTCTTGCTACTAAAACGCCATAATAGCAACGAAATATAGGCCCCTCTTTTTATTATATTCTTTCTTAAGCTCCCCTAGGTATATATAGACACTGGTTTAATATATAACCTACCTTTAACTAATTATCTTACTAACCAGATATAGGTCACTAGCCCCCTGCATTTTTAATGTTTATATAATAATATAAACCTAATCCCTGGATTCTCTTATGTTGCCTTTTATTATTCCTTCTTTATTAATTGTCTTACTTTTATTAATTCTTTTATTTATATTTATCTTAAGAATTATAATTATCTTTCCTTTTTGCTTAATATTTTCTGTATTTTTATAATACTATACCTGTCTATATATAGGTTAAATATCTCTAGTATAATTTATAATATCTAGTTACTAATAGTTTTAATATAAGAAGCATATCCGCTATAGCATAAGCTCCTCTGCTACCCCCCCTAAACTATATATATAGTAGTCTTACTATAATAAGCAACTTAGATAATAAAGATACTACTAATACTACTAAGTATAAGGCATTCTGTATTTATTATATAAATAATCTTTAAATCTATAGAGAGGCTAAATGCCTTTCTAACTCTTACAGCTATACCTGCTATGCTTATTAAGTAAGTTGCAGGAGTTATCTTTAAGAAAGGGAGCTCTTATTAATAAACCCTAAGTTATAGCAGACTATTAAGAATATATGCTAAGTTATTAGCGCTAGGCATGTAATTAAAGTCCTGGCTATATCTATAGCGCCTAGGTATAGGGCTACCTAGGCTATCCTTATAGCTAAATTTATTTATACTAAATATTATTTTAAGAACGCTTTAAGAGCTATTTATACTACTGCTCTTACTATTATTATTATTATAAGCCTCCTCCCTGCTGTCTTCTCTAGTTTCCCTTTTATACTTATTACCTTTATAATAGCTATAAATATACTATAAGCTGCTAATTTATTAGTTAAAATGCACTAACTTTAAAATACTCTTATAAAAAGCACTATAGCTAGTAACTGCCTCCTAAAACATACTAGGGCTCTTACTAACTAACCCCCTTTTTTATTTAAGTAGCTTGCCTTTAGGACTATCTCTTTCTAACCTCCCTCTAAGGATAAGAGTTTTATTAAAACTCCCTATTTCTCTTATTTCCTTAATCCTCCCTTAACCCCCCTTTCTCCCTCTAAAGATAGCTCTTATAGGGATATTAATAATATTATAACTAATACCGTTTAGGAGGCTAAAGAAAAGGAAAAATGCATTTAATTAGCATAAAAAGCAAATTAAAAGCGCCTTTATAAGAAGGCTAAAGAGAGGGGATAAAAGAGAAGGTAACAGCTATATACTGTCTTTTTTTTTTTTTTTTTTTTTTTAGGTTTCGGACTTAGTCCAATTATATAGAAATCTGTAGATAGAATTTATTTCACCCTCCGTTTGGGCCTGTTATTACTATGCACATCCCCCTATTATACTTTAAATCTCTTTAATACTACTGTCTTTAGAAAACTTTCTAAGGGCTTTTATATTAGCTAGGTATACCTAACTTATTTAATTAGCATATCTTATTAGTTTTTATAACCTTATATATTTCTTATTATTATAATATCCTTTACTTTATATTTTGCTAACTTTAGATTGTCTTTATATAATAAGAGTATTAGCCCTAGTCTAAAATCTGCTAGTAGTTATAATAATAGTAGGTTAAATACAGCCCTTTTTATTAAGTTTATATAAAAGATAAAGTATATACCCTGTAAAATATTAAGTTAGATAGTAAGTAGTATTAGTATATTTAAAACCTAATATTTTACCTTAACCTAGTTAAGTTTCTAGCTAGGGCAATTTGTCTTAATATAGCGCAGATTTAACTATATAAAGTCTCCTGCCTAGTATTATTCTACTAGTTATTAGGAAGCATTTACTACATCCTATTGTTATTATTATATAAAGTTAATTACTACCTAGGCTAGTATTATTCCCTCTTAGAGATATTTTAAGAATAATATAGCCCTCCCTTTAAGTAAAGTTAAACTCTTAGTTATATCTAATACTTATTAAATTAGCTTAATATTAAACCCCTTTAACGCCTGGTTTACGCTTAGCCTAGTTACTATAAATATCTAGTTATTAAGCGCTATTTAGTAAGCTAGGAGATAGTTAGCCTAATTATATTATAAAAAGGCAATAACTACTTAGAGAACTACCTATATCTCTTAGTTTACTTATTTTATTCTACTGTTCATTTAAGGGTAATATAATGTAAATAATAGCTATTTTATACCTACCTTCTTATAAAGTATAGTCTAAAAACAGCTAAGCTAATCTAATTTATAGTTAAAGATAATCTAATAGGAAAAACCATAGAATTACAACTAGTAGTATTTAAAGCGTTCTACATATGCCTTAGCTATTATACTTATTATTACCTTTAATTATATATACTTAAAAAGGTAATTTATAATAACTATTAGGTAGTATAATAACTCCTTATTATATACAGGAAGATTAGTTATAAAATCCACTAATATTTATAACTAGTAATAGTCTGCTACTAGTATAGGTTTTAAAAGCTCCTGTTAAAGCTATTAACTCTTTCTCTTACTATAATAGTAATAATTTTATATAAACTATACTATATCTTTTAATATCCTATTCTAGTAATAATCTATTTATAATACCTAGAAAGTAGTATTCCTCCCTAAGTAACCTAATATAGGCAAGTTATAAACCTATTATATAAGTAATATAATAAGAGGCTTATATTAGGGAATCTAAAGCCACCCCTAGAATTATAGCGCTCCTTAAGCATTTAATATATAATCTGCTATTTAAGATTTAGTCCTTATAAAGGCAGAAAATTTCTACTCTACTACCTAAACTACTTCTAATTTTATGCTATATAAGCTATTTATAGTAACTCCCTAGTTTTATAAATCCTAAAGATATTTATCCTAAAAGAGATTAAAACCTTATAGTAATAGCCCTACTAAGTCTATACTAACAACGTCTTATATAATTATTTTATCTAGATTATTATTATTTTAGTTGCTATCCTCCTTTAATTTAGCCGTTATTTGCACTCTTACTAAGAATATATTGCCTATATCTAGGCTTTAGACTAAATATATAATATACCCTATAGAATAGCTCCCCTAACCTTAATCTTGCTCTTATTAAGAGAAAGCATTTAGCTTACCTGCTTATATATCTAGATAATATTAAAAGTAAAAATTAAAAAGGGATAATATTTCGGCCTATCTTACCCGCCTTTTTAATATCTCTTAAGGAGCTATAAAATATTCTAGATTTTTATAGTTAGTAAAAATTATAAATAGTTAGGCTATACTTTATAGTTCTACTAACTATACCTTAAAATAAGAAATAATACTATAGAGCTCCTTATTATAAATTATATAGTTCTGTTATACTACTATAAGTTATACTAAGTAATATATAATAGGCTGCTATATGCCCTTTAAATTATATTATAAAAGGCATCTGCTTATTACTTTATTAAAAGAGTTAGCTTCTACTTATATCTCTAGGTTAGGGTCCTAGTATATAAAAATTAAGGATAATATAAAAGCTGTCTTAAGCGCCTAGAATGCCTTCTTATATTTAGAAGTCTAATAGAACCTAGCTACCTTCTTAGTAAGGTTAGTAAGGGGCCCTACTAGGTCTAAGAAATTATTAATAAATTCCTAATAAAAATTTATAAAGCCTAAAAAACTTCTTACTTTACATACTAATTAGAGTAACTCCTAGTTCTAAATAGCTGTAATCTTCTTTAGGTTAGGATAGATAGCTTTTCCTGCTTTTATAATAAATCCTAAGTATTTTACTTTTTAAATTATAAACGTATACTTATTAATATCTAAATACAGCCTAGCTTATTCTAACTAGTATAGAACTTCTTATACTTTTTATATATAATCCTTCTTTAAACCTCTAGAATAAATAAGAATATTATTTAGATAAGCTATTATATAATCTCCTAATATATCCCATAATGTATTATTAATATAACACTAAAAAGTAGCAGGCACCCTAGCTAAACTAAATAAATAAACCAGCTACTTAAATAATCTAAACCTAGTTTAAAATATAGTTAAGCCTTTATCCCCTTATATAACCTATAGTTTATAAAAAGCTATATAAATATTAAGTTTAGTAAAATACCTTATCCTAGCTAGAAAGCAAAGTATCTTCTTAATTAAGAGAAGAAAATATCTATTTTAAACTATAACTTTATTTAGTACTTAATAGTTAATATAAAACCACTAACCCCCCTTAGCTTTCTTAACTAGCAGAACTAAAGCCCTAGCTAAGAAAGAGCTATCCTAAATCTAACCTTTATTCTAAAGTTTTATAATTTATTTCTAAGTTTTTAAAAGCTATTTTTAAGGCATATTATATAAAGGGGCCTAAGAGAGCTTTAGCTCTATCCTATTAAGGTTTTTCTATAGCTAAATATAATAGTTTATAGTCTCCTAGTATAGTAGTAATATATTTACCTTTTCTTTATTAAATAAGGCTAGGAAATTTTAAAGCTCCTTAGGTAAGCAGTCTATTAAGGCCTAAGTAGGGTCTGCTATAGGTATAACTATTAGTATAAAGGTTATATCCTATAAGCTAATAGCTAAGAACTATATATTTATTTATTTCTTTACTACTACTTATTATACTATTCTCCTATAAATAAAGCCTAATATTTCTATTATTAAATTATTAGTTTTTCTTATAGTTATTACCTAAACCTAAAATTTTTTTAAAGAACAGACTATAAAAGATTCTTATATAGGGTAAATTCTAATATTATATTATTTTAATTAAAGGGTTCTTAAGATATATAAATAGGTAAGTCTTAGTATTATATATATAAAAACTAGGAAACTCTATCTATTTATATTAGCTATAAATTAAGTAAACCTTAATATAATTATAGGACTCTAATAGAAACCCTTTTAACCCTATTTCTTAATAAATATAGCTGTTTATATTTATTATAGTTAGGCTAAATTAATTATAGGAAATCCCATATATTATAAAAAGGATTTGCTTATAGTAGCATAACTATTATAACTATTATCTACTTATATATTAGTAAAGGCTTCCTTATTAAACAGAACTAGTATTAAAAAGGGAGTTAAGTTTATATTTTTCTCTATTTATTTACATATGCCTTTACCTATAGGTAGTATTTAGTAAGATAGCTTTCCACCTTTTTCTACCTCTTTACTAAGCTTTAAGCTTAAGGGCTATTTTTTTCTAAATCCTCTTTTACTTTAAATTTTACTTAATAACTTATTATTTTTATAATATAAATATTAAAATCTAGATAATATATTAAAAGGAAGTAGCAAGCCTTTGCCTAGTAGCTAGTAGTATTATAATATAAACATTAGTTATTATCTTTATAAGCCTGTATTATTTTTACTAATACCTACTTAGTATATTTTTTGCCTGCATTTTAATGCCCTATAGAAGACATAATATTTACTCTTATTATCTATATATTCCTATTCTTTTTATAAGATATACCTAAAAAGAATTTAGTTTATTCTTTATATTTAGTTTTTAATTATTCTTTTAGGTTATAAGACTTAATATTAAGGGTAATGCCCTAAAGTCTTATTACTACCTATTTATAATTAGTATAGGGGATATCTCGCCTTATATAGTAATTATATATCTTTTTATTTAAGGCTATATATAGTTTTAATAATTTAATAAAATCTGCCTATTTATATTCTTTAGTAAGAACTAATTTTTATTTAAAACAAATAAAACAATTATTAAATTTTTTACCTAGGTATTATTCTACTTAATAAAGTTTAGTAATAATATTTTCCTATTAATAAGGGTTTATAAATAAGGAGTTAAAATATCCTAAAAAATATTTAAGAAGTAACTAAGGGTTTCTCTAGCCTTAAAAAAAAAAGTAACCTAGGCCCTAACCTTAGCTAATAAATATTAGTATATAAAATACTATTTATTCTAAGCGCTCTTAATAAAGTTACTATTAGCTTATAGTTTATAAGCTAAAAAGCTATACTATGCCTAGTATTTAATTTAATTCCTATTATATAGGTTACTTATATTAAGGGGCTTTTTTTAGGGTTTTTTCTTTACTAGAGGATTTTCATATTATCTGCCTATGCTTAAGGCGCCTGCACCCTAGGTAAAGGATATAGCTAAAGTAATTATAATTCTAAGCTGCTTAGATAGTATTATAATTTAGTTAGTAGTATCCTAGTTTATCTGCTTATATATAGCTATAATATATTAAAGCCTTATTAATTCCTATATAGCGTCTATCCCTGCTAAATCGCCTACTATATTAGGCTATATTATGCCTTATTATATTTTATTTATATTAAATATTACCTTTTTATAAAACCTATAAAGGTTTTTAAAATTAAGAAAAAAAAAAGATTATATATTATAGTTTAACTAATATATAACTATAGTATTAGTAACTATAAATAAAAATAATCTTCTTAAGGGAGAAAAAAAAGAAAAAATCTATAATCTTTTTAAAACTCCTGCCTTTATAGCTTATTCTATTTATTATCATATAGCCTAAGTAAAGAGGCTAGAGTAAGATAAACCTAAATATATATAAAGTCTAATTTACTAGTATAAAGCTTAAGTTAAAAGGCTATATTAAAGTATATTAGTATATATGCCTAACTTATATTACTTGTATAGCTTATAAAGTCTGGCTTTTATAATATAGTCATTCTTCTAACTATAAAGATCTAAGCCTTAAGCTTAAATCCATCACAGAGGGGGATTATAAGAAGGTCTATTAATAAAGGGAGAGTTATAATAGGGTTCTATACTTCTGGCCTTTATATCTTCTTTATAAGAAGGGTTATAAAAAGGTCTACTAAGAAGGGGGGGATTATAATAAGGTTCTGTGCTTCTAGCACCTTAGTATATGATTTCTTAGTTAGTATTAAGAAGAAAAGGTTTATAAGAAGATTTATTAATAAGAGGGGAGGGGCTTAAGAAGATTTAGTGCTTTAAGAAGGGTTATTAATAATAGAGAGGTCTTAAGAAGGTTCTATGCTTTGAGTGCCTTAGTATGTAATTTTTTAACTTTAGCCTTATAAGCCTTGCCCTTCTTCCTAAATATTATTATCCTCTTATAAAAGCTTTTTAAATAAAGCTTTTCCTATAGCTTTATAATTTATACTTTTAGCCTTTATTTCTTCAGCTTTTTAGGTTTCTTTCTTATCTAAATTATTAGTGTTGGGAGCATAGAGTTCGATTATGCTGCAGCATAAAAGGGGGGGGGGTAATAAAGGTCTAATTATCTATATCCCTCTATTAAAGGGAAAAGAAAGAGACGATATAGAAGTTATAGTATTGTAGCCATAGTACTGTCCTAGGTTATATAATAAGTAATCTAGCTAATTAGGGCATGCATATTATACATATAACCTATAATTCCTAGTTACTATTATATATCCCTTTCATTATTTAAATAAATAATTCTAATACTTGTAAATTCTCTCTTTATTAAAAACGAGAAATTGCTCTAAAACGTATAATAAACCCGTAAAAATTCACAAAAATAAATTAACAATGCTATAATATATAAGAAATATAACCCTAAAAGGATAACCCTTATTAGTTTAAAGCATGTAAAAGTAAAGTAAAAGAGCATAATTCCTGCCTTAAAGCCTCTTAAATTAATTATATTAACTAAATTTAAATTAATTAAATTTAAACTTTTTATTATATGCTTAACTTAATACTAGATTTAGTAGAGAATTTTCCCTTTTGTTTTTATTATTAGTATCCTAAGCAGCTAAGCAGCTTTAGCGTTAATTTTCTTAATTAGTCTCCTTACCTAACTTTTTATATAAATTTAGGCTTTATTTCTAGTTATAAAGGTCTTAAGGCTCTTATTTAGAAAGGCCTTTATTATTATATTAACTAGATTATTTTAACTATTTATTTATTAAATCTTTATAATTTCCCTTTATTTATAGGATTATTATAGTGCTATAATATTAATTATTAGCCTCTTCTCTTTTATAATACTTAGCTTAATAATATACTTATATATTAAAAAAAAATAGTATATATTATAATTAAAATCTTTAGCTTATTTAATTAGTTAATAATAACTTTTAAAGTTATGCTTATTATATATGTAATATTAACTCCTTAAACTATACTATATATCTTTAATATTAATATACTTCTTATAACTCTTTTAGATTTTATAAAGCTATATATTATAATATTACTAATAAGTATAAATTTAAAAGTATTAATATTCTTTTTTTTATTTTTAAGGATAATAATATATTTAAGCTATAAGCTAAGGTCTTTATTATTAATAAAAGATCTATTAATAAAAATATAAAAAAAGGCATTTTTTAGTAAGAGGGATATATATTATAGTTTATAACCTTAGTTCTTAATTTACTACTTAAGCCTCTTATTAAGCTTAATTATATTATTAAGTTCTAGCTATTAACTTTAGGTAGTAATAGAAAGATTATAAGAAGCTTTAGATTAGCAAATAAGGGCAATATACATGCCTTAAGCTCTCTACTTAACGTATTAAGCTCGATCATCCTAGTTGACTTCTAATAACTTCTTCCCTTATGCTTTTTATTATTAGGGTTTAAAAAAGCAAGCGGCTTAAAATAAAGTTACTAAGTTAATAATATAAAGGATAGGCTTCTTATTAATTTAAATAATATTAATAAGGATCTTATAGTTAAATTTAAGATTATCTTTAAGGGTAAACTTATATCTACTTAAAGCCTTAGTATTTATCTGGCATTAATAGCAGTCATATATAATCTTTTTAATGTTAGCTTTATTAAAATCTTTACTAGCTTTAGTAAGAAGTTTATATAATTAGTTAATTAAGAGGTAGCTAAACTAATAATAAAGTTATTAGATTTTTGCTTTTAAAAGTCTAAAAATAGTAGGTTCTTAGAAACTAATTATTTACTAAAGGTGTCCTTATTTCTAAATAATAAGTACTTTCTTCTCTTTTTAAATAAGAAGGTTTTTAAGATTATTAAGCTTAATGCCTATTTTATTTATATTTATAATAAAATATAAGAAAGGTATAGTATTATTAAGAATATAAAAGAAAATTATACCAAAGATTATTAAAAGCTTTAAAATACTTATTAAAGTTATACTTTTAGTACTAAAGGTAATTATTCTTTAGTTAGAGAAAGGTTTAATTATAAGGCTTATTATAAGGCATATTAAGGCTTTAACCTGACCTTAGCTAGTAGTTAAGATTCCTGCTACTTTATTATCTAAAAATATACTATAAAATATTTTTATAGTATATCTTATATTTATAAGGAATACCTGCTTTTATATATTTTTATTAATATTGTAATTATAGGGGTTTTTAATAAATAATATATGTTTAAAAGTATTATTTTAAAGGAAATTTACAGTTAATATAAAAAAGAAAGGGGGATTAGGTATTTATATAAAAAAGGTTATAAATACAAGGGCTTCCTATAACTCTCTATTGCTTTATATCTTTTTTTCTTTAAAAGTAATCAAGACTGTATTCTATATATCCTTTTTATATTTATCCTTATTATTTCTATTTAAGGGGAATAACTTTTTATCTTTACCTTTAAACGCTTATAAAAATATATAAAATTAGCGTTTAAAAGGAGGGGATTTATACCTTTAGTTATTCTACTAAGTTTCTTTTACTTTTTTTTGCTTAGAGATAGGATAGTTAGTTAATTAATATCCTTCTTTATAGTAAATAAAGCACTTCTTAAATCTAACTTTATTTTAAGGTTAAGAAGCTTATAAATATTATTAGTTAGTAAATAATGCTATATTAGTATTTAAAGTAATATTTTAAGGTTAGGGCTTGCTTTTTCTTATAATTTATTAACTTATAAATAATTTTAAAACAGGTTTTATTATATCCTTTGTTATAAGGTAGTAGTAAATATTACTAATTATGCCTTTATAAGTATTAGTGTAAACGTAGGTTATCTGGTTAAATTCAGGGCTATCTTAGATAAATATTTCTAGTTAGCGCCTAAGGGTTATATCCTTCTGAGAGGGGTGATATAAACTATTGAAGAGGTCTAAGAGTTGTTAAATAATCAACTCCAAACATTCTAGTTTAGATTTCATCGGATTTTCCGCAGTTTTCATTGGATTTTCCGCTGTAACGCGATAAAATTTAATCTCTTAAAATCATGTTTAGTAAAACTTTTAATTCTCTTTAGTTTTAAAGTTCTCTTTAATCTATTTAGTTATTATATTAAATAAATCAATTTTTCTACTAAATTTCTTAAGGTAATACTTATAGGCATTACCTATAAGCATTATTAATAGTGCATTTAGGTATAAATTAGGGGAAATTCTATACATTATATTGATATTCTTAAAGGTTAAGACTTTTAGGTATATAAAGTTAAAAAGTTTTCTAGAATATTTATTTTCCTTATTATAAACCTTAGTAAGAGAGTTAAGGGTTTTTTAATCTTAATTAGTAATGGTATTTATAATAGGTTTAGGTTTATTCTTAGAGTTACTTAAGAAACCTTTAAAATTAGGTTTTAACTTAGTTATTTACTTTTTCTTAGTCTCTTAAGTTAAAGCTATTTTTTCTTATAAAGTAAAATCCTTTTTATTAATATTTATAAGGGCTATAAGATTAATAGATATACTTAATCTTTTACCTTATGTTACCTTAATTTTATTATCTTCAAAGTAATCTTAAAAAGTTTACCTAGCTAGTATAAAGCTCTTCTTAAATTTTTTTTAATTTAGTTTTTATAGTCTTTTTAAAAGTTATAAAGTAGAATAAAATTCTTTTATTAGTTATAGGTATAGCTATTAATTATAAAGGTAATATAATTATTAACTTATTACTTAGTAGCTATAGTAATATTAATGTTTTAACTAATTTCTACTAATCTTAGGTTATAATTAGGAATAGTTTTTTAATCCTTAAGAGAAGGTCTTTCTTAGAAAATATTTGCTTTTTAATCTTTTATTAGAGTATTTACTCTTTATCTTATAAAGATAATGCTATGATTAAGTTTTTAATAATTTATTAATATTAATTGCAGGCTTATAATAAGTTAGCAATAAGTAATAGAATTAATTATTAGTCTCTATAAATAATAGTAAAGATCTTATTTTAATTATAAATTTATAATAAATTAGTAATAAGGGATAAAATCTATAAAGGTAACTTATTATAATTATAAATAAGTAATAAAAGTTAATAATAATAATAAGTTAGTCTTTAGTTAGTATAACGCTAGATTATATATAAATAAGTATATTATATTAGAAGTTACGTCTTTTACTAATTACTATGTAAATTTATAGTTATAGTAACTACAAATTAGTTTTAGAAGTATAGGGTTTAATTATACTATAGCATAAAAGGGGGGGGGGTAATAAAGGTCTAATTATTTATATCCCTTTATTAAAGGAAAAAGAGGAAGATAATATAGAAGTTATAGTATTATAGCTATAGTACTGCCCTAGGTTATATAATAAGTAATCCAGCTAATTAGGGCATGTGTATTATATATATGACTTATAATTCCTAGTTACTATTGCATATTCCTTCCATTATTCAGACGAGCGATTTCAACAATTAGGTAGTAGTATATACTAATTTTTCTTAATTATACCTCTTATAATCTTACTATTAATAAAAATAACAGAATTATCTATACTAATAAGGTAAGTAAGTATTTTATTAACTTATAGCGTTTATATTTATAATTCTTTTTTAATGTTTATTTTTAAGGATTAAAGAAGGTCTAGAAGTACTTATTAGATTATAGGATTTATTTTCTTAAAGATATTAGTAGTCTATCCTTTAAAGTCTTCTTAATAAGGGAAAAAAAGGTTAAGACCTTTATGATTATTATAGCTATCTTTATACTTATTAATATAGTAAGTAAATTTATTATAAAGCTTAGTAGTTATTATAGTTTAAGGGTTTATTTTATTATAAGCTTTATACTAGCTTTTTATAAAGTACTTAGAATATTTTTAAAGTTTTTTTAAAAGGGGGTTTATAAAATATTAAGTAGCTTTAATAGTTAAAGTAAAAGCTATTTTAGTGTTTTAAGCTTTATGTTTAGTACTAATTAAAGCTATTAGTATTAGTTCTCTATAAATAATAATAAAGATCTGGTTTTAATTATAAATAAGTAGTAAAAGCTAATAATAAGTAAGAAGATCTATAAGAGTTAAGTCTTATTATTATAGATATTATTATTCATGTACGCTAGGTAGCTAGAGCCACTAACTAGTTCATTAACTAACTTCTTAATATAGGAAAAACCCTAAGATAGGGGAGAAAACCCATATTCTTCTATATAGCTCCCGCTAAGCCTTTAATATAAAGTCTTTATTGTTTTTAACCATTAGTATAAGATATCTGCCAGTTCCCCCGGAACTGCAGACAATGACAGAAGTGTGGTTATGCTTTATATAAAAGGTTAGTATATTAGTAAAAACCCCCTATAAGCACCTTCCCTCTTAATCTGGCTCTTCCTCCTTTATTCTATTATTTCTGTTATCTTTAGTCCTATTCTTAGCCTTAATATTATATATCTGCTATGCCTTGCAAAGCTCCTCCGCTAACCTATACTACTAAAGTCACCTAGTTAAAAGCACCTACTTTACGATATTTAGTGCCAGCTTCTTATTATTAAGTACTGCTCTAAGTTCCCGCAGGTCTCTTATTATAGGCACTGCTAGGATTAGCCTTAGATAGTTATATTCTAGGCATAATAGGATAAGGTAATAAATATCCTTATCTCCTCCCTAGTATTAACATATTAGTAATATTACCTTAGGCACCTGTCTGTTATAGAGGAAGGCATTTAGCCCTATTTTTTCTGTTTAAGGCTACACTAAGGCTATAGATTTATGCTTTAGCAGGCTATTATAAAGCCTTACTATCTTTTTTATACTATTAAAGTTAGGTTCCTTATTTATTGCTATTACTTTTGCCTGTTCTCTTCTTACCTAAGCCTTATGCCTCTGCTATATCTATTATTTTTCCCACTCCCTCTCTAATTCTTATCTGGCTATAAGGCTGCTAAGGAGGGGGGGGGGGGCATTAGGAAATGCCTTATAGTAATTGTATTAGCAGCCTCTTCCTTAGCGTTATAGCTGTAATGCTATTAAATTATAGGCCTGTCATATCTTCTTACCTATGCCACTATCCTTAAGTCTTTAGTAAAATTATTGCTTAATATAATTAAGGTACAAATCTACTAGCAGTACTGCTGCTTTTATTTTTAAGAGTATTACTAGTATTGCCTTATATACCCCTATAACCTACCTTAAGCATTTATTCTATTCCCTTATAAATGCCTTTACTACCCCCTATGCTACCCCTTTTAACTTGCTATGGGTGTGATATATCCTAGCTCTATAGGCTATTATGCTTTTTATTACCTATATATAAAGGGATCTTATACACTTTAGTTGGCATTCTTATGTAAACGCAGCCAGTGCTATAAGTGCTAACTTCTACTATAATAATTTAGTATTTACCTTCTCTATATAGGTTAACTAATAAAGCTTCTGGTAAATCTAAACCCCTAGGAATCGCACTAATTATTTTAGTTATATTATTATTCTTTTAAGTTAGATTATTATTATAATTACCTGCCTCTTCCTTATAAAGTACATTAGCTTGCTCTTCCCTAGGTTAAACGTTAGCCTGTACTCCTTTAACCATTCCTTACATATTCTCTAGGCTCTTTCTAGTTATACTTTTATCTCCTCTACTGTTTTTCTATATACTATAATGTTTATATTATTTAAGAACCCTAACATTAATATTAATTCCGCCGCCACTAGTCTTTAATATAGTAGTATAATATAAAGCAGGAAGAGAATAGAAGACACTAGTAACCCTTATAAAACCCCTATAATAACTTAGATTTCCTTAGTAATATATCTATTAAATGCTAATTATGCTTTCCTTTTTAATGTAAAGCCCTATGCCTATCTAGCCATCCACCCTAGCAGTCCTAACTCCTTTATAGTGCGGATTAATTATTTATAGCTAATAGTATTAAACGCCCTAGTAATATCTAGCTATAGTAATAATACTATCCCCTAGTAATGCTATGCTATCCTTATAACCTTTTTTAGTATACTTAGTACTACTTTTATTAACCTGCCAGTCCTATTGCCTATTTATATATTTAGTAGTATATAGCCTTCCTTTACTATAGTAGTAATTCTTCTTATAATAGCTCCCTTAATTACTTTTCTTATTATGTTTAATAGTAATATTAGCCTTTACCCCCCTAGTCTGCTTAACTCCTTAGGGGTTTTCCTAGGTTTATATAAAACTACTACCTTTGCTTATTAGAAGGAGGCTAAATAGTGTCCTAAACTATAGTATACATTTATAAGGCATGTTAAACATAATATTAGGGCTGCTTTATATAGCTTAAGGAAACCTGTTAGCAGCTTGTCTGGCCCTAGGGCTTTCTAACTTGCTATATTTTTTATAACTTCTTTAATTTCCTTCTCTATAAACATAGGAACTACCTAATTATTACTATGGTATCTTATCTCTGCCTTTATTTCTAAACCTAGAGCCCTAGCCGCGGATAAGGGAAAGAACCTCTCTGTAAATGCCTTTGCCTTACCCTTATATATAACCTCTACTATCTCCTCCCTGTTATTATCTCCTAGCCGAGTTAGTAGTAGGACCTATTATATCTTAAGAGGAAGTCCACTCTATAGCTAGGCCTAGTGCTCTAGGGTTTAGAGACTCCCTTTAGACCTAAATAACTTACTAACTACTTATTACTAACTGCTTTTCTTCTCTTTTAAGATTATATAATTCTGTTTTCTTATAGCTTCTATTAAGGCCTGCTATAATTCCTATGTCTATTGTTACTATTACTGCCTATTAGCATATCTTATCTTTACTATTATATCCTTTACCCTTTTATTCTACTAAGGCTATAGTTTATTGCACTCTTAAGGTTATTTAGGTGCCGCTATATTAGCTATCTCTGTAAGTTATTAGGTAAGCTATTATGTATAGTTATTAATTTCTTACCAGTTATATAGCAGGAGCTTTAACCCCTCCTTTTTAAGCCTATTTAAAGCCTTTGCTATAATAAGGTTCTTATTTACTGTTCTCTAACCCCAGACTAACCCTAGGCTATTGCTTAATTCCTTGCTTATTCTAATGCTAATAAGCTAAGGTATATGGTCAGATCTGGCGATTTCCACTGGCCTAATAAATTTAACACTAACATTATAAGTAGTTTATGTATAGTTAATAGTGCTATCCCTGCTATTATGTTCTTTCCTTATTACTTCCCTAAACAGCATAGCTAGGCTAAGTTACCACCTTGTTATAAATTCTAACATCTTATTATGCTCCTAAGAGATTTAGCTAAATCTATCCTATAAGGGGTAGTATTAGTTAAAGTCCCCTATAAACACACTTTAGCCCTTTACCTAGGTATTAGTAAAGTGTTATAAAGGTGTCTGCCACTCCCTTTTATAAGCCAGGGAATAGATGTTATATACTTCTACTTTATATAGCTTAATACTATACTAATCCTTCTCCCTCTCTATAGTTTAAAGTCCTGTCTTAACCTTTTAATGTATATAAATTACTATTCTTCTACTGTATATTACTAATATATAGTGCCCTTAAGATAGATTTAGTAGTATATTATTATAACCTTCTAGTTCCTAGATAGCTATTACCTTAGGGCTAACGTTATACCCTAATACTAAATGTACTAAATTGCTTTTCTTCTGTGTATTCTAGTACATAACCTTAATTATATACTTTATTATATGCTTTAGAGCACCCTGGTTAGGCTAGCTCTAATATTATTTTACCCTCTTATTAGTTGTAAAAAGGCCAGTATTATACCTTTTACTGCCGGTCTTTATCGTCCTAATCATAGCTTATAGGTTTATCTTATAAAAGGGCCTCTTAATTATATGCTCCTTCCTCTTAACTGCCTTTTTATTAGTCCCCTAGTCTTTTCTCTATAATAACCCTTGCCTATAGCAGCTGTTATAACCTCCGGCTAATAGCCGTAGAAGAATAGCGGCCTTATAGCATAAGCCTCCCTAGCCTGCTATTATTTATTATTACTTACTAAGCACAGCTAAGACTATACTAGATATACCCCTGTATAATTCAGATATCTCTCCTGTACCTTGCCTGTTAACATTAGGTAAGTCCTCTCTTCCTTAGAGTGTTTTTTAGTAGTATACCTACTGTATCTTACTTCCTCCTTATAGTACCTAGTAATATACCTAATCTTATAGTAGTTATAATATTACTTTAGGTGGATTATCTTATTATATAGCTTAGTATTAAAAATCTTTACTTAGTATACTATTCCCTTATAGTATAGGCGGTTCGCTACCTTAGTGCCCTTAACACTAACTACTAGTAGTGCTCTTATTACTATTCCCTTTAGCTTTCATACTATTATCTTTACTATATTTAAACTATTCTCCTTTTTAATATTCTTTCTTATATCCTTAATTATAATGTGGTTTATTAATTATATTAGGATTCCCTTAATAATTATACTAAACATCTTCCTATTTACTTCTGCCTTAGGTCTAAAGGCAACTCCTACCTAGGCTGTGTTTTCCTTTTATTTCCTTCCTGCTTTAGTAAATATAATAACTATATCTCTACTTTACAGTTAGTATACTACTACTGCCTTCTTTATACTAATAGCGCTGTTTACTGCCTTTATAATCTCCCTTAGTAATCTATTCCTAACTGCCTTACTAATAGTATTTCCCTTTATTATTACTTCCTAATAATAGCAGGCTAGTATTGCTATACCCTTTATTTAGGCTAAAAGGATTGTTATATTTAGCCCTATAACTTTATAAGCTATAATAGTTACTTAAGTCCCCCTAACTACTAATTTAGTCCTAAGAATAGCCTTTATTACCTCCTTAACTACCTTTTTAACTATGGTTTCTACCTTACTATTAACTGCCTTTATAATTAAAGCCTATAGGCCTCCTATGCTAGTTTTTATTTAGGCTATCTCCTCTTCTATATTTATAGTAATTTATATAATAGTTCTAATAAAAGCTTATACTTTTATTATTTCTATTTTTAAAATAATTTTTATTATTAATTTCTTTAGTAATTTTATTTTATTCTTTAGTTTTTCTTATACTACTATTACTCTAGAATTTTCTCCTTAAAGCTATATTTCTTCCTAAGTAGTGCCCTATTCTTTATTAGTTACAAATTTATATAAAAATTTATTAATTATTATGCCCCTTATACTGCTTACTTTCCTTATATAATACACTATTACTAAAGGAGGTAATTAATAATAAGAAATTTAATTCCGTGCTTCTTTTCTGTTTTAGGCATAATACCGCGTCGTATCCGCGGTGTTTTGTCGGTCCTATTGAGCTTTTATTATTATAGATATTATTATTATTGTACGCTAGGTAGCTAGAGCCACTATCTAGTCTATTAGCTAACTTCTTAATACAGGAAAAACCCTGAAACAGGGGAGAAAACCTATATTCTTCTATATAGCTCCCGCTAAGCCTTTACTATAAAGTCTTTATTATTTTTAACTATTAGTATACAGTATCTGCCAGTTCCCTAGGAACTGCAAATAATAATAGAAGTATGGTTATGCTTTATATAAGAGGTTAGTATATTAGTAGAAACCCCCTATAAGCACCTCCCCTCCTAATCTAGCTCCTCCTCCCCTCTTCTGTTGTTTCCGTTACCTCTGGTCCCTTTCCTAGCCTTACTATTACATATCTACCATGCCTTATAAAGCTCCTCTGCCAACCTATACTACTAGAGGCGCCCAGTTAAGAGCACTTACTTTGTAATAATTAGTGCAAACTTCTTGTTATTTAATGCTGCCCTAAGTTCCCTTAGGTCTCTTATTGCGGGCATCGCTAGGATCAGCCTTAGATGATTATATTCTAGGCATAATAAAATAAGGTAGTAGATATCCTTATTTCCTCCCTAATATTAATATATTAGCAATGTTACCTCGGGCACCTATCTGCTATAGAAGAAGGCATTTAACCCTATTTTTTCCGTTTAAAGCTGCACTAAGGCCATAGATTTATGCTTAAGCAGGCTATTATAGAGCTGTGCTATTTTCTTTATACTCTTAAAATTAGGTTTCTTATCTGCTGCTATTGCTTTTGCCTATCCTCTTCTCACCCGAGCCTTATGCCTCTGCTATATCCACTGTTTTTCCCACTCCCTCTCTAATTCCTGCCTAGCTATAAGGCCGCTAGGGAGGAGGGGGGGGGGCATTAGGAAACGCCTTATAGAGGTTGCATCGGCGGCCTCTTCCTTAACATTATAGCTATAATGCTATTAAATTATATGCTTATTATATCTTCTTGCCTATACTACTGTCCTTAAGTCTTTAGTAGAATTATTACTTAATGTAATTAAGGTACAGATCCACTAGCAGCACTGCTGCTTCTGTCTCTAAGAGTGTTACTAGCATTGCCTTATATGCCCCTATAACCCGCCTTAAGCATTTATTCTATTCCTTTATAAATGCCTTTACTACCCCCTATGCTACCCCTTTTAACTTGCTATAGGTGTAGTATATCCCAGCTCTATATACTATTATGCTTCTTATTACCTGCATATAAAGGGATCTTGCACATTCTAGTCGGCATCCCTATATAGATACAGCCAGCGCTATAAGGGCTAACTTCTGCCGTGCTAGCTTAGCATTTACCTTCTCTATGTGTGTTAACTAATAAAGCTTCTGGTAGATCTAAACCCCTAGGAATTACGCTAATTGCGTTAGTTATATTGTTATACTTTTAAGTCAGATCGTTGTTATAATTGCCTGCCTCTTCCTTATAAAGTACATTAACTTACTCTTCCCTAGGTTAAACCTTAGCCTATACTCCTTTAACTACTCCTTATATATTCTCTAGGCTTTTTCTAGTTATACTTTAGTCTCCTCTGCTGTTTTTCTATATGCTATGATGTTTGTATTATCCGAGAACCCTAACGTTAGTATTAATTCTGCTGCCGCCAGCCTTTGATATAGTAGTATAATATACAATAGGAAGAGGATAGGAGACGCCGGCGACCCTTGCGGAACCCCTACAGTGATTTGGATTTCCTTAGTAGTACGTCCGTTAAACGCTAATTATGCTCTTCTTCTTAATGTAAAACCCTTTATCTATTTAGCTATTTACCCTAGCAGTCCTAACTCCCTTATAGTGCATATTAATTATTTATAGCTAATAGTATTAAACGCCCTGGTAATATCTAGCTATAGTAATAATACTATCCCCTAATAGTGCTATGCTATCCTTACTACCTCTTTTAGCATACTTAGTGCTACCTCTATTAACCTGCCAGCCCTGTTGCCTATTTACATGTCTAGTAGTATATAGCCTTTCTTTACTATAGTAGTAATCCTCCTTATAATAGCTCCCTTAATTACTTTACCCATTGTGTTTAGCAATAATATTGGCCTCTACCCCCCTGGTCTGCCTAACTCCTTAGGGGTCTTCCTAGGTTTATATAGAACTACCACCTTTATACGCCAGAAGGAGGCCGGATGGTGTCCTAAGCTACAGCATGCGTTTATAAGGCGTGTTAAACACAATATTAGGACTGCGCTATATAGCTTAAGGAAACCTATTAGTAGCTCGTCCGGCCTTAGGGCTTTCTAGCTTACTATATTCTTTATAACTTCTCTAATTTCCTCCTCTATAAACGCAAAAGCTACCTGTTTATTATCATAATATCTTATCCCCTCTTCTCCCTCTAGTCCTAAAGCCCTAGCTGCGGATAGAGGGAAGAACCTCTCTGTAAATGCCCTTGCCTTGCCCTTATATGTAACCTCTACTATCTCCTCCCTACTATTGTTTCCTAGCTAAGTTAGTGGCAGAACTTATTGTATCTCCGGGGGGAGTCCACTCCATAGCCAGGCCTAATACTCTAAGGTCTAGAGGCTCCCTTTAGACCTAGATAGCTTACTAACAGCTTATTACTAGCTACTTCTCTTCTCCTCCGAGATAATACAGTCCTGTATTTTTATAGCTTTTGTTAAGGTCTGCCACGATTCCTACGTCCGTTGTTACCACCACTACCTGCTAGCACGTCTTACCTTTACTATCGTGTTCTTAACCCTTTTATTCTACTATAGCTGTAGTTTGCTATGCCCTTAAGGTCATTTAGGTGCCACTATATTAGCTATCTCCGTAAGCTAGTAAGTAAGCTATTACATATAGTTATTAACTTCCTGCTAGTTACCTAGCGGGAGCTCTAACCCCTCCTTTCTAAGCCTGTTTAGCGCCTCTACTATAATTAGGTTCTTATCTACTGTCCTCTAACCCTGGATTAACCCTAGGCTGCCGCTGAATTCCTTGCTTATCCTAATGTTAATAAGTTAAGGCATATGGTTAGATCTGGCGATTTCTACTAGCCTGGTGAACTTAATACTAACGTTATAAGTGGTCCATGTATAATTAATAGTGCTGTCCCTGCTTTTATATTCTCTCCTTATTACTTCCCTAAATAGAGTAACTAGGCCGAGTTGCTACCTTATTATGAATTCCAATATCTTATCATACCCCTAAGAGGTCCTGCTAAATCTATACCACAGGGGGTGATGTTAGTTAAAGTCCCCTATAAATACACTTTAACCCTTTGCCTAGGTGTTAGCAAAGTGTTATAAAGGCATCTGCCACCCCCTTTTATAAGCTAGGGAATATATGTTATATACCTTTACTCTACCTAGCTTAACACTACACTAATCCTCCCCCCTCCCTATAGTCCAAAGCCCTGCCTTAACCTTTTAGTGTATATAAATCGCTATTTTTCTACTGTATGTTGCTAATATATAGTACCCCTAAGATGGATTTGGTAGTATACTATTATAGCCTCCTAGTTCCTGGATAGCTATTACCTTAGGGCTAACGTTATGCCCTAACGCTAAATGTACTAGATTGCTTTTCTTCTATGTATTCCAGTATATAACCTTAATTATATACTTTATTATATGCTTTAGAGCACCCTGGTTAGGCTGGCTCTGGTATTATTCTGCTCTCTTATTAGTTATAAGAAGGCTAGCATTGTGCCTTCCTCTGCCGGTCTCTGCCGTCCTAATTATAGTTTGTATGTTTATCTTATAAAAAGGCCCCTTAGTTATATGCTCCTTCCTCTTAGCTGCCTTTTTATTAATCCCCCGGTCTCTTCTTTATAATAACCCTTACCTATAGTAGCTGTCACGGCCTTTAACCAATAGTTACAGAAGAACAGCGGCCTTATAGCGTAAGCCTCCCGGGCCTGTTACTACCTATTATTACTTACTAAGCATAGCTAAGACCATGCTGGATATGCCCCTACGTAATTTAGGCATCTCTCCCGTACCTTGCCTGTTAACATTAGGCAAGTCCTCTCTCCCTTAGGGTGTTTTCCAGCAGCACACCTGCTGCATCTTGCTTCCTTCTTACAGTGCCTAGCAATGTATCTAATCTTATAGTAATTATAATATTACTTTAGGTAAACCATCTTATTATATAGCTTAGCGTTGAAAATCTCTGCTTAGTATACTATTCCCCTATGGCATAGGCGGTTTACTGCCTTAGTGCCCTTAACGCTAACTACTAGTAGTGCCCTCGTTGCTATTCCCTTTGGCTTCTGCACTGTTATCTTTACTATGTTTAGACTATTCTTCTTTTTAATGTTTTTCCTTATATCCTTAATTACAACGTGGTTTGTTAATTGTGTTAGGAATCCCTTAATAATCACACTAAACATCTTCCTATTTACTTCTACTATAGGTCTAAAGGCAACTCTTACCTAGGCTATGTTTTCCTTTTATTTCCTCCCTGCCTTAGTAAACGTAATAACTATGTCTCTACTCTGTAGTCTATGTGCTACTATTGCCTCCTTTATGCTAATAGCACTATTTACTGCCTTTATAATCTCTCCTAGCAATCTGTTCCTAACTGCCTTATTAATGGTGTTTCCCTTTACTATTGCTTCCTGGTAATGGCAGGCCGGTATTGCCATACCCTCCGTTTAGGCCAAAGGTATTATTATATTCTGCCCTATAACTCTGTAAGCTATAATAGTTACCTAAGTCCCCCTAACTATTAATCTAGTCCTAGGGACGGCCTTTATTACCTCCTTAACTGCCTTCTTAACCATGGTTTCTACTTTACTATTAACCGCTTTTATAATTAATGCCTGTAGATCTCCTATACTAGTCTTTGCTTAGGCTATCTCCCCTTTTATATTTATAGCAACTTATGTAAAGGTCCTAATAAAAGCCTATACTTTTATTATTTCTGCCTCTAGAATAACTTTTATTATTAACTCCTTTAGTAATTTTATTTTATTCTTTAGTTTTTCCTGTACTACTATTACTTTAGGATTCTCTCCTTAATATTATATTTCTTCCTAGGTAGTGCCTTATCCTTTATTAGTCGCGGATCTACGTAAAAATTTATTAATTATTGCACCCCTTACACTGCTTACTCCCCTTATATAATACGCCATTACTAGGGGGGGTATTTAATAATAAGGAATCCGATTCTGTGCTTCTTTTTCGTTTTAGGCGTGATACCGCGTCGTGTTAGTAAATATCCTTTATTATTATAGATAATTTAATAGTTAATAATAGTAAAGAAGTAATTCTTTAATTAGCATAACATTAGATTTCCTTATAGTTATATAAGTAAAAGCATTAAATATATCTTTTTTGTTAGTAAGCTAGTAAATTTATAGTTATATAGTAACTACTAATTAGTGTTAGTAATGCATAGGTTATAATTATACTATAGCATAATTGTATAGGGGGGGTAATAAAGTCTAATAATTTATAATATTTATTTTAAGGGAAAAAGAAAGGGATAATATAAAAGTGTAGTATTATAGCCATAGTACTGCCCTAGGTTATATAATAAGTAATCTAGCTAATTAAAGCATGCGCATTATATATAGGACCTATAATTGCTAGTTATTATTATGTATCCCTTTTATCATCCAGACGAGCGATTCCGATAAATACTATTAGTTTTTTTTTCATTTTTTTTAAATATTTTTTAGGAAAAAATACTAATTTAAGTAGGTATTTAATAGCTAATTAATAATAAGTAAAATAAAATAATAATTATAAGGAACTAATATTATTATACTTTTTATTATTTTTTAAGTAATAAGAGTATTTAATACTATAAGCTATAATAATTAGTAATAAAATAATAAAGTATAAGTAATATACTTATTATTATATATTTTCTTATAAGGCTTAAAAATAGTAATATATTTTATAAAGTAAATAAATTTAGTATTATTAAGCTTTAAGAAGATTTATTAAGTTATTATTATATAATTATAATAATAATAAGGAATTTTTTAGACTTTATTAATAAGTTAATTATAACCTAAGAATATAAGTATTTAAATAATATACTAACTAACTTTAAAGATAAGTATTATAATATTTAGCTTATTAAGAAAAAAAAAAGCTATAAAAAAATAAGTAAAAGACTATCTACTATAAGGTATAATAATTAATAATTATTAGCTGTAAGTAAGTAGTATATATATAGTATTAAATATATAACTTACTAAATAAATAATAGAAATAAGAGAAATAAAACTTTATAAGAAAATATAACTAATATTATTTAAAAAGTAAATAATAATTGTTGGAATCACTCGTATGGAGGATGGAAGGGATATGCCGCATTAACTAGGAATTATAAGTTATATATAGAATGCATGAACCTAGATTAGCTGGATTATAGGTTATATAACCTAGGACTGTACCATAGCTATAATACTATACTTCTGTATAATAGCCTGCTTCTTTCCCTCAGAATAGATATTATAAATTATTAAACTTTATTACTCCCCTCTTTTTAATTATATTATAGTATAGTTATAACCTGTGTATTACTAATACTAATTAGTAGTTACTACATAACTATAAATTTACTAGGTTATTAATAAAAAAGACATATTTAATGCTTTTACTTATATAATTATAAGGGAATCTAATATTATACTAATTAAAGAATTATTTCTCTATTATTATTAACTATTAAATTATTTATAATCATAAGACTTAACTTTTATAAATCTTCTTACTTATTATTAACTTTTACTACTTATTTATAATTAAAACCAGATCTTTACTATTATTTATAAAGAATTAACTAATATTAATAGCTTTAATTAGTACTAAATATAAAGATTAAAACATAAAAATATCTTTAAGTAAAGGAAAAATAAAAGATAATTTTAATAAATAGCTTTAATAGAATATTTATAAAAGAAAACTTCTAAAGAGTACTTTTCCTTAAAAGCTTTATAAATACTGCCTAATTCTAACCTAAAACTAAACTAAATTAGTTAAAAATAATAATATAAATACAGCTATTAAACAATAAATTAATAACCATATTACCTATATAATTAACTACTATATTTTTAACTAAGAAAAAGATTATAATCTCCTTATTAACTGATGGTTTTACAGGGCACGATATGCTATAGCAATAACGCAGGGGGGGGGTAACAAAGGTCTGATTTCTATATGGTTATAATTATCTAAAGGGGAGAAAGAGCGGGATAATATAAAAGTATAGTGTTATAGCTATAGTACTGCCCTAGGTTATATAATATAGTAATTTAGCTAATCTAGGCATGTATATTATGTGTATAACCTATAATTCCTAGTTACTATTGTATATCCCTTTTATTATTTAGATAAGCGATTCTAATACTTATAAACTCTCTCTTTATTAAAAAAGAAGAATTGCTTTAAAAAACGTAAAAAATCCGTAAAAACCAACAAATAAGCAAAAATTAATAACATTATAATACATAAGAAATATTACCTAAATGAATGACTTTTCCTAGTCTAGAGCATCCTTAAAGTCCCTTAATTAATCGCGTTTGGATTTATTAAATTTAAACTTTTTATTACATGCTTAATTCCTCTTAAGTAGCTTTGGCTTTAACGCTTAACACTGGTCTCTTTACCTAACCTTTTACTTAGATTTAAGCCTTATTCTTAGTTATAAAGGTCTTAAGACTTCTATTTGGAAAGGCTTTTATTATTATGCTAGTAAGGTTATTATAGCTATTTATCTATTAGATTTCCACGATTTCCCTTTACTTATATAACTATTATAGCATTATAATATTAATTATAAGCCTTTTTTCCTTTATAGTGCCTAATTTAACAATATTATTATTCATGTACGCTAGGTAGCTAGAGCCACTAACTAGTTTATTAACTAACTTCTTAATATAGGAAAAACCCTAAGATAGGGGAGAAAACCCATATTCTTCCATATAGCTCCCGCTAAGCCTTTAATATAGAGTCTTTATTGTTTTTAACTATTAGTATAAGATATCTGCTAGTTCCCCTGGAACTGCAGATAATAACAGAAGTATGGTTGTGCTTTATATAAAAGGTTAGTATATTAGTAAAAAACCCCTTATAAGCACCTCTCCTTTTAATCCAGCTCTTCCTCCTTTATTTTATTGTTTCTGTTACCTTTAGTCCTATTCTTAGCCTTAATATTATAAATCTGCTATGCCTTATAAAGCTCCTCCGCTAACCTATACTACTAAAGTTACCTAGTTAAGAGCACCCACTTTATAATATTTAGTGCCAGCTTCTTATTATTAAGCGCTGCTCTAAGTTCCCGCGGGTTTCTTATTATTAGCACTACTAGGATTAGCCTTAGATAGTTATGTTCTAGGTATAACAGGATAAGGTAATAAATATCCTCATCTCCTCCCTAGTATTAACATATTAGTAATATTACCTTAGGCACCTGTTTATTATAAAAAAAGGCATTTAGCCTTATTTTTTCTATTTAAAGCTATACTAAGGCTGTAGATTTATGCTTTAGTAGGCTATTATAAAGCCTTACTATCTTTTTTATACTCTTAAAGTTAGGTTCCTTATCTACTACTATTGTTTTTACCTGTCCTCTTCTCACTTAAGCCTTGCGCCTCTGCTATATCCACCGTTTTTCCCACTCCCTCTCTAATTCCTGTCTGGCTATAAGGCTGCCAGGGAGGGGGGGGGGGGCATTAGGAAACGCCTTATAGTGATTACGTCGGCGGCCCCTTCCTCGGCGTCGTAGCTGCGATGCTATTAAATTGCAGAATTTAACAATATATTTATATAATAAAAACGAGTTAGAGTATATTATAATTAGAATATTTAGCTTGCTTAATTAATTAGTGATAATTCTTAAAGTTATACTTATTACATAAGCAATATTAACTCCTTAGACTATTCCGTATAGCTTTAATGCTAAGGCGCTTCTTATAACTCTTTTAGATTTTATAGAGCTATAGGTTATAATATTGCCTATAAGTGTGAATTTGGAGGCATTAATGTTCTTTTCCTTATTACTAAGAATAATTATGTAGCTAAGTTGCAAGCTAAGGTCTTTGTTATTTATAAAGGAGCTATTAATAAAAACATAAAGGGAGGCATTTTTTAGTAAGAGAGGTATATAGCAAAGTCTATAGCTTTAATTATTAATTTACTATCTAAGCCTTTTATTAAGCTTTATTATATTATTAGGTTCTAATTATTAACTTTAAATAGTAATAGAAAGATTATAAGAGGGTTTAGGTTAGTAAATAAGAGTAATATATATACCTTAAGCCCTCTACTTAATATATTAAGCTTAATTATCCTAGTTAACTTTTAATAGCTTTTTTCCTTATACCTTTTATTATAGGAAGAAGGTATTATTATTAGCTTTGCTTAAAATATAACTATTAAACATTAATAGTGTTAATTTCTTTAGGTTTTGCTTTAGCTTTATAAGAAATCTGGTATTTTTTAACTTAACTTCTTTATAATTAAAGAATTTAGTATTACTAAGGCCTAATGTGTTATTAATCTGTATTCTAATAAGTCTAAAATAAGAGCTTTCCTTTCAAGAAATAAGGAAATATAGGTTGTAAGTAGAGGTAATTATTTAAAGCTTTTAATAATAATAATTAAAATACATTAACTACTAATGTATACCTGCTTTTGCAATTCTATAAAGCGGCTTTATTATAACTATAATAATATCTAGCAGGTAAAGGTATGTAATTTATACTAAAAGCTTTATAAGAATTGTGTAATTAAGCTTTATCTATAACTATATATATGCTTAGGTAATATCCCTTAACTAAGCTATAATGCCTTTTCTTTTTAATAATAGAGCAAGAGCAATAATAAGCCTCTGGCTAGCTCTTTAAATTATTAGGGACTATATAAGAATAATCTCTTTTCTATAGTTACTATAGCCTTAAATAATATATTATGATTTTTTATATAGGGAATTAGTTACTTTACCCTTAATCTTATATATTATTTATAAACTAAAGAGTCTCTTGCTTTTATGCTTTTAAGGGTTAAATTAAATAAATTTAAATATATTTCTTGCTAGTAGAGTATTAATTTTAGCCTTATTAGAGAGTTTAAATGGTTCTCTAGGCATGGTTATCTTTCTTTACATATAGAGGTTAATTATAAGTTAAAAATCGGCTTTTTCTTTTTCTATAAGGAAAGCTTTTAGTTAAGGGTATTTCTAAGGTCTTCTATAGCCTCTTTTTAGTGGATTTATAGAGTTGTTAGGGGGAGTCTTATAAATAGTTTTAGCGTTTTCCTGGTCTGGGTTATTTAGGCTTAGGCCTTGCTCTTCTTAGAAAGTTAAAGCTATTTCTATAGCTTCCTTATTTTAAGCTTAGTTATTCTTATAAGAAGTCTTTACTTTTAGTAAAGTAATATATGGTTTAATAACTATAGATTAAAACTTTATAGGGCTATAAGGTATCTTAATAATATAAGTCTTTTTTCTTATTAAAAAAAGCTTGTATAGGCTAGTCTATCCGCCTTTCTTATAATAAACTTATATATTAGAGTTTAAGGGAAGATTATTTTAAATTTCTAATAAAGCTAAGATTAATGCTTTACTAGCTAGAAGTATATTTAAATTTATTTAATTCATCCTATAAAGGCATAAAGGTAAAAGTGTTATGGTCTCACTAGAATACAGCTGCAGAGCTAGTAACTTAAAATAAGAGTATTATTTATAAAGAAGAAGAGAAGGAAAAGATCTATTTAATTCTAGTAACCCTGCCTTTATAGTCATGTGTGCGGCTAGGGCCTGAGCCGCTTGTATATTACTTATATAAAGCCGTCCGCTTTCTAGCTATATAGATCTAAGCTTTAAGCTTAAATCTATTATATAGCCCCCTTCTTACTGTTTAAGAGTTAGAGTAAAGCATTATAGTTAGTAATTAGGTCACCCCTTGTACAGGCCTATTATTATAGTATATATTACCCTATTATGCCTTATAATGCTCTAATACTACTATATTTAAAAAACTTTCTAAAGGTTTTTATATTAGCTAGATATATCCCGCCTACTTTACCAATATATTCTATTAGTTACCCTAACCCTAGGCATTTCCTATTATTACTATTTCCTTAATCTTATATTTTACTAAATCTGGATTATCCTTATAAAGCAAAAGTATTAGGCCTGGTCTGGAATTAGCTAGGTATTATAATAAGAGCGGATTAGTAGCTGCTTTCTTAATAAGGTTTATATAAAAAACTAGGTATATCCTCTATAGAATATTTAAAAAAATAGTAAGTAAAGTTAGCATTTTTAAGACCTTATATTTTGCTTTTATTTAGTTAAGTTTTTAGCTAGGATGGTTTATCTTTGTTAGAATCGCTCGTCTTGAGGATGGAAGGGATACACAATAGTGACCGGGAATTATGGGTCATACGCACGATACACATGCCCTAATTGGCTGGATTACTATGTTATGTAACTTAGGGCAGTACTGTGGCCACAACACCATACTTCTGCATTATCCCCCTCTTTTCCCTTTAGATAATTATAAGAATATAGAAATCAGACCTTTATTACCCCCCCCTGTTATTACTACAGCAATTACACCCTGTGAAACCAGCACTAATCAGTCGTTGTTATAACTACAGATTAGCCAGAAATTAACAGAAGAGACGAACTTCTGATATAACACACTTATTTACTTAATTACATAGAATCCGTTGTTTGTGCTACCTAAAAGCAACTTTTTCTATTATTATTAACTTTTGCTACTTATCCACAATTATTAAGAAAGTTTCTTTATAGAATTTACCCCTTATTATTAACTTACTACTAGTCTATAATTAAAGTATCTTCTTTACTGTCTATCACAGAGAAAACACTAAAAATAGCTTTAACTTCTACTACTAGAGCTAATTAACTCATTTAAGACTCCCTTCCTACAAAACTCTAAAAGTATTCTAACTACTTTATAGAGAAATAGGCTAAAGCTAATAAACAAATTAACCCTAAAAAAGCTATAACTTCCGAACTTTACAATAAATTTACCTACTATATTAACTAGTATAAATCTAATAACTAGCAAGGTACTAGGTTTCTGTTTACATACTAAGAAGACTTTAAAGAATAGAATGCCGATATTTTCAAGAAGATTACCCCTAAGGTCTGACAAGTACTTTGAGATATTCTTTAAGATTAAGGAATTAATATATAAGAAGGATTGCAAAGACCAATCAACCATATACTTACTAATTTAGTTAGTATGGATAATTCTGTTTTCTTTCTTAATAGAAAGCTCCTGACAGGAAACAACACCATTAACTTGTTAACATTAATAATAACCTTACCTCTCTCTAACCCTCTTAACCCTTCTACTAAAGAAATAATAATAAAAATAACAATCCTTTTTCCCTTAGAATAACAAACTATATTAAAGGAAATCACTAATATAGACTAAAAAGCCTTAAACTCTCTTACTAGAGTTTATAATAAGGAAAACAAGTATTCTAAAGCACTTTTTAACTTTATATATCCCAAAGTCCTAATCTTTAAGGATATCTGCATAGTATAAGGAATTTCGCCTAAGTTATACCCGTTTGCACTGTTAATAATGCTTATAGGCAATGCCTATAAGTATTACCTTAAGAAATTTAGTAAAAGACTTATTTTATTTAACATAATAACTAAGCAGATAAAGGAAAACTTTAAGACTAAAGAAAATCAAAAATTCTACTAAACACGATTTTAAGAGATAAAGTTTTATTGTATTACAGCTGAAAATCTAATGAAGACTAAACTTAAATGTTTAGAATTAATAATTTAATAGCTCTTAGACCTATTTAATAGTCTTTACCCCCTCTCTGAGAAAGATATAATCCTTAGGCGCTAACTAGAAATATCTGTTTAAGATAGCCCTAAATTCAACCAAATAACCTACGTCTGAACTAATACCTATAAAGGCGTAGTTAGTAATATTCGCCGCTGCCTTACAATAAAAGATATAATAAAACCTGTTTTAAAATCATTTACAAGCTAATAGATTACAAGAGAAAGCAAGTACTAACCTTAAAACACTACCCCAAGCACTAATATAGTCTTGTTTACTAACTAACGATATTTATAAGCTTCCTAACCCTAAAATAAAGCTGGATCCAAGAAATGCTTTATCTGTTACAAAGAAGGATATTAATTAACTAACCATTCTATATCTAAACAAAAGAAAGCAAAAGAAACTTAGTAGAGCAACTAAAGGCATAAATCCCCTCCTTCTAAACGCTAATTTCACGCATTCTTATAAGTATTTAAAGGTAAAGATAAAGAGTTATTACCCCTGGACAGCAGGGATAAGAATAAACATAAAAAGGCTGCCTAGAACATAGCATTTATTGCCTCTAAAGAAGAAAAGGCATAAAACAATAGAGAAGCATAAGAAACCCTTACATTTATAACTTTCTTTATACAAGCACCTAATCCCCCTCTCTTTTCTGCCTTAACCGTAAATTTCCTATAAGATAACGCCTTTAAACATGTGTTATTTATTAAAGACCCTTACGACCGTAATACTAATAAAACCACATAAAAGCAGGTATTTCTTGTGGATTTACAATATACCGTGGAAACGTTTTACGGTATCCTTTTAAATACTAAAGCAGCCGGAATTTTAACTGCTAGCCAAGGTTAAGTCAAAGCCTTAATGTGCCTTATAATAGACCTTACGATTAAGCCTTCTTCTAACCAGAGAACCATTAACTTTAGTGCCAGAAGTGCGACCTTAAATGGCATTTTAAAGCTTCCTATAATCTTTAGTATGATTTCTTTTTATATTCTTAATAGTACCATGCCTTTCCTATATTTTATTATAGATATGGATAGAATAGGTATTAAGCTTAATAATCTTAAGAACCTTCTTATCTAAGGAGAAAAGAAAGTACCTATTATTAGAAAATAAAGACATCCTTAGTAGACAATTAGTTCCTAAGAACCTGCTGTCTTTATGCTCTTAAAAGCAGAAATTCGCTAACTTTATTGTTAATTTAGCTACCCTTTAATCAACCAACTGCACAATCTTCTTGCTAAGGCCAGTGAAGATTTTAATAGAGCTGATATAAGAAGGATCACGTACACCTGCCACCAATATCAGATAAACGCCAAGGCTCCTAGTAGATTTAAGTTCACCCTTAAAGACGATCTTAAATTCAACTATAAGGTCCTTGTTAATATTATGTAAATTAATAAAAAGCCTGTCCTCTATGTTATTAACTTAGCAACTTTATTTTAAGCTGCTTGCTTTCTTAGACCCTAATAATAAAAAGCTTAAGATATCTAGAACGTCCTTAAGGAATATTAAATTAACACATATCTTAGTCCCCCAGACTGGATAGTTCACAATACTAGAAGAAACTTCGCTTTTAGTGAATTCAGGCATTTAGCTTAACTATTATTAATTAACATTAACAAAGTCCCTATTAAAGCACATAATAGCATTGGAAAACTTAAACAATATTACGCCCCTCTTTAAAGAGCATATAATATTATTAAGACTAAAGCTTATAGTCTTTTCTTAAAAAAGCAAATGCTTTAAATAGCTATTAAAGCAGTTAACAACTCTGCTAGCCTAAATAGCCTTATCCTAACCCTCTTAGTCTTTAGAATATATCTAAGGATAACAAACAATTCTCCCCTAAGCCTTAAAGTCGCTTAAAGAGCTAAAATGCTTTAAAAAGCAATAGACAAAGCAAGACGCAGTCTTATAAGGCGCTAAGTTAATAATGCCCTTAATACTTAAAATGGCCTAATAACCCTGCTAATATATAATCTCCCCTTAAACTCTAATATATAAGTTTATTATAAGAAAGGTAAATAGACTAGCTTATATAAGCTTCTTTTAATAGAAGGAGAGACTTATATTATTAAGATGCCTTATGGCCCTATAAAGTTTCAATCTACGGTTGTTAAGCTATATATTACTTTACTAGAAGCAGAGACTTCTTATAAGGATAACTAAGCTTAAAATAAGGAAGCTATAGGAATAGCTTTAACTTCCTAAGAAGGGCAAGGCATATGCCTAAACAACCCAGACTAGGAAAACGCCAAGATTAATAAAATTGTTTATAAGACTCCCCCTGATGAAATTGTTTATAAGACTTCCCCTAATGAAATTGTTTACAAGACTTCCCCTAACGAAATTGTTCACAAGACTTCCCCTAATAACCCTATAAATCCAACACGAAGAGGCCGTGGAAGACCTTGGAAATACCCTTAACTAGAAGCTTTCCTTATAAAGAAAGAAAAGGTAGATTTTTAACTTATAATTAACCTCTGCACGCAAGGAAAGATAACTACGCCTGGAGAACCATTTAAACTCTCTAATAAGGCCGAGATTAATGCTCTACTAGCAAGAAATGTGTTTAAATTTATTTAATTTAACCCTTAAAAGCATAAAAGCAAGAGACTCTTTAGTTTACAAATAGTGCATAAGATTAAGGGCAAAGCAACTAATTCCCTGTACGAAAAATCGTAATATGTTATTTAAGGCCATAGCAACCATAGGAAAGAGGTTATTCTTATGCAGTCCCTAATAATTTAAAGAGCTAGCCAGAGGCTTATCATCGCTCTTGCTCCATTATTAAAAAGAAAAGGCATTACGGCTTAGTTAAGAGATATTACCTAAGCATATGTGCAGTCACAGACAAAGCTTAATTATATAATCCTTATAAAGCTTCTAGCACAGATTGCACACCTCTACCCGCCAGATATTATTATAGTTATAATAAAGCTGCTTTATAGAATTGCAGAAGCAGGCATGTATTAGTAGTTAACGTATTTTAATTATTATCGCTAAAAACTCCAGATGATTACTTCTACCTATAACCTATGTTTACTTATTTCTTTAAAGGAAAGCTCTTGTTTTAGACTTATTAGAATACAGACTAATAACACGTTAGGCCTTAGTAATACTAAATTCTTTCATTATAAAGAAGTTGAGTTAAAAAATGCCAGATTTCTCGCAAAGCCAAAGCAACGCCTAGAGAAATCAATACCGTTAATGTTTAATAGTTGCATTTTAAGCGAAGCTAATAATAATACCTTCTTCCTATAATAAAAGGCATAAGAAAAGAAGTTGTTAGAAGTCAACCAGAATAATTAAGCTTAATATATTAAGCAGAGGGCTCAAGGTGTATACATTGCTCTTATCTGCTAACCTAAAGCCTCTTACGATCTTTCTATTGCCGCCTAAAGTTAACAACCAGAACCTAATAATATAATAAAGCTTAATAAGAGGCTTAAGTAGCAAATTAACAATCAGACTTGCGGACTTCGCTACGTGCCTCTCTCACTAGAAAATACCTCCCTCTATGTTTTTATTAATAGCTCCTTTGCTAATAATAAAGACCTTAGCTTATAAATCGGCTACGTGATTATTCTTAGAAATAAGGAAAGGAACGTCAATGCCTCCGAATTCACGCTTATAAGCAATATTATAACCTACAGCTCTATAAAATCTAAAAGAGTTATAAGAAGCGCCTTAGCATTAAAGCTATACAGAATGGTCTAAGGAGTTGATATTACTTACATAATAAGTATAACTTTAAGGATTATTACTAATTAATTAAACAAGCTAAATATCCTAATTATAATATACACTAACTCTTTTTTATTATATAAGTATATTATTAAATTAGGTACTATAAAGGAGAAAAGGCTTATAATTAACATTATAGTACTATAACAGTTATATAAGCAAAGGGAAATCATAGAAATCCGATAGATAAATAGCCATAATAACCTTGCTAACGTAATAACAAAGGCTTCCCTAAATAGAAGCCTTAAGACCTTTGTAACTAAGAATAAGGCTTGGATTTGAGTAAAAGGTTAGGTAAAGAGACTGGTATTAAGCATTAAAGCCAAAGCTGCTTAAGCGCGCAACAAAGAGTTCAAATTTAATAAATCCGAACGTAATTGATTAAGGGACTTTAAGGATGCTCTGGACTAGGGAAAAGTTATTCATTTAGGTAATATTTCTTATGTATTACGACGTTGTTGATTTTTGCTTATTTGTTGATTTTTACGGATTTTTTACGTGTTTTAGAGCGATTTCTCTTTTTTAATAAAGAGAGAGTTTGTAAGTGTTAGAATTGCTCGTCTTAAGGATGGAAGGGATACACAATAGTAACCGGGAATTATGGGTTATATGCACAATGTGTGTGCCCTAATTGGCTGGATTACTATGTTATGTAACCTAGGGTAGTACTGTAGCCACAACACCACACTTCTGCATCGTCCCCCTCTTTTCCCTTTAGATAATTATAAGAATATAGAAATCAGACCTTTGTTACCCCCCCCCGTTATTGCTGCAGCAATCACACCCTGTGAAACCAGCAATCTTTATATAATAAAGATTTAATTATATAAAATCCCCTATCTAGTAATGTTTTACTAGATACTAGGAAATATTTACTATATCCTGCTAATATTATTATATAAAATTAATTATAGCTTGTGCTATTACTATCCCCTTCTAGATGTATTTTAGGAATAATATAGCTTTTTTCTTAAGTAAGGTTAGGCTTTTAGTTTATTTAGTATATACTAAACTAATTTAATATTAAAGCCCTTTAGCGCCTGGTTTACACTTATACTAATTACTATAGAGATCTAGTTATTAAGCGATATTTAATAAGCTAGTAAATATTTAGCTTAATTATACTATAAAAAGGCAATAATTACTTATAAGACTGCTTACACCTCCTGGTTTACCTATTTTATATTACTATCTATTTAAGGATAATAAGATATAAATAATAGTTACTTAATACCTACCTGCTTATAAAGCATAGTCTAGAAGTAACTAAGCTAGTCTAAACTATAGTTAGAAATAATCTAATAAGGGAATCTATAAAAATACTACTAGTAATGTTTAAATTATTTTATACATGCTTTAGCTACTATACTTATTATTACCTTTAGTTATATATACTTTAAGAGATAATCTATAATAACTATTAAAAAGTATAATAATACCTTATTATATACTAGAAGTTTTGTTATAAAATCTACTAAGATTTATAACTAATAATAGTTTATAGCTAGTATAAGCTTTAATAAACCCTAATAAAGTTATTAGCTCTTATGCCTACTAAAGTAATAGTAGTTTTATATATATTATACTATATCCTTTAATATTCTATCCTAGTAATAATCCCTATATAGTGCTTAAAAAGTAGTGTTTTGCCCTAAGTAGCTTAATATAAGTAAGTTATAAACCTGCTATATAAGCAAGGTAATAAGAGGCTTATAATAAGGTACTTAAAGCTATCCCCAAAATTATAGTGCTTTTTATATATTTAAAGTATAGTTTACTATTTATAACTAGGTTTTTATAAATATAGGAAACTTTTGCTTTACTATTAGTACTACTTTTAGTTAGATTTAGTATAAACTATTCTTAGTAACCCCTTAGTCTTATAGATTTTAAAGCTATTTATCCTAAAATAAATTAGAGCTTAGTAAGAAAGGACTTAAAATCTCTAAACTAAAACCTATTATTATGTCTGAATTATTTAGGTTATTCTTATTCTAGTTATTACTTTTTTTTAATTTACTTATTATTTACACTCTAACTAGGTTTATAATATTAGCTTTGAACTCTTAAACTATCTTTAATATCCCCTAAATTAGGCAAAATATATAACCTACTAGCTATTCCCCTTTTTTTTAATCTTAGTTCTATTAGAATAAAGCATTTAAATAACCTGCCTATATACCTAGGTAATAGTGTAAGTAATAGTTAAAAAGGAATAATATCTCTGCTTATTTTACTTATCTTTTAAATATCTTTTAAGGGGCTATAAAATACTTTAGGTTCTTATAATTTATAAAGATTATAAATAGCTAGGCTATGCTCCTTAGCTTAACTAATTATGCCTTTAAGCAGGAAATAATACTAAAGAGCTTCTTATTATAAATTATATAATTCTACTATATAGCTATTAGCTGTGCTAAGTAATATACTACTAGCTTTTATACTCCCTTTAAATTATATTAAAAGAGGCATTTGCTTATAGCTTTATTAAAAGAGTTAGCCTTTACTTATATTTTTAAGTTAAAATCCTATTATATAAGAATTAAGAATATAATAAAGGTAGCTTTAAGCACTTAAAATACCTTTTTATGTTTTAAAGACTAATAAAACCTAATAGCCTTTTTAGTAAAGTTAGTTAAAGAGCTTATAAGGTCTAAGAAGTTATTAATAAACTTTTAATAAAAATTTATAAAGCTTCAGAAGCTTTATACCTTATAAACTATTTAAAGGGACTTTTGATCTTAGATAGCTATAATCTTTTTTAGGTTAAGATAAATAGCCTTTCTAGCTTTTATAATAAATTTTAAGTACTTTATTTTTATAATTATAAATATATACTTATTAATATTTAAGTATAGCCTAGTATATTTTAGTTATTATAAGACCTTTTATACTTTTACTATATAGTCTTTATTAAAGCCCTTAGTATAAATAAGAATATTATTTAAATAGGCTATTATAAAGTCTTTTAATATGTTCCTTAAGGTATTATTAATATATTATTAAAAAGTAGTAGGTGCCCTTATTAAACTAAAAGAGTAAACTAGCTATTTAAAGAGTTTAAATTATATTTAAAATACTATTAACTACTTATCCCCTTTAGTAACTTATCGCTTATAAAAGGCTATATAAATATTAAGCTTAGTAAAGTATCTTACTCTAGCTAGAAAGTAAAGGGTTTTTTTAATTAAAAAAAGGGAATACTTATTTTAGGCTATAACTTTATTTAATACCTAATAGTTTATATAAAATCACTAACCCCCTCCTGCCTTTTTAATTAATAAGACTAAAGCCCTAGCTAATAAAAATCTAGCTTATATTTAACCTTTATTTATAAGATTTATAATTTGCTTTTATATCTCTAAAAGCTGCTCTTAAGGTATATTATATAAAGAAGCCTAAGGAAGCTTAGGGTTTATATTATTAGGGTTTTTTTATAATTAAATATAATAGTTTATAGTCCTTTTATATAATAGTAATATATTTACCTGTTCCTTATTAAATAAGTCTTTAAAATCCTAAAGCTTCTTTAGCAGGTAGTTTAAAAGCATTCTAATTAGGTTTAGTTTAGGTGTAAAAATGTTAAGTATTAAGGTTATATCTTATAAGCTAGTAGCTAAAAACTATATATCTTTTTCTTTTTTTACTACTAGTTATTATACTATTTCTATATATACTAAACCTAATATTATAATTATTAAAGTTACTACCTTTTTAGTAAATATTACTTATATCTAAAGGTTTCCTAAAGAACAAACTATAAGTAACTCCTAGGCTATATAAATTATAATATTATATTACTTTAACTATAGGGTTCTTAAGATATATAACTAGATAAGACCTAGGATTATATACACTAAGACTAAAAAACTTTATTTATTTATATTAGTAGTAAATTAGGTAAACCTAGATATTATAATTAAGCCTTAGTAGTAGCTATTTTAGCCTTGCTTTTTAATAAAAATAGCTATTTAAATTATTTAAGGTTAGGCTAATAAGAATATAAGAAACCCTATACTTTATATAAAAGATTTGCTTATAATAATATAGTTATTATACTTACTATTTACTTATATATTAGTAAAGGCTATTTTATTAAATAAAACTAGTAGTAAAAAAGGATTAAAGTTTATTTTCTTTTTTATTTATTTATATGCCTTTTATAGTAATTATAATAGCTAACTACTATTTTTCTTTCTCTTATTAAGCCTTAAGCTTAAGTGCTATTTTTTTTTAAGTTATTTTTAACTTTTAACCTAACCTAGGGTATAGTTATATTAACTATATATATATTAGTCTTTAAAGGATATATAAGGAGAAGGTAGTATGCCTTTAATTAATATTTAATAACTTTATAGTATACGTACTATTTATTATTATATTAAGATTATATCTCCTTTATTAAAACCTACTTAGTATATATCTTATACTACTTAAAGGAGAATATAATATTTATACTTATTATTTTTATATTACCTTCTTTATTTTAGGATATAACTAAAGGGAATCTAGTTATTATATAGTATTAAGCTTTTAAGTATTTTTTTATTTTATAAGATTTAAGATTAAGAGTAATACTTTATAATCTCTTTACTACTTAAAAGTAGTTTATATAAAGAATATTATATTTTATATAGTAGTTTTATATTTTTTTATTTAAAGCTGTATATAGTTTAAATAGTTTAATAAATTCTACCTAATAATATTCTTCTACTAAGACTAGCTTTTACTTAAAGTAAATAAAAAAATTATTAAATTTTTCTTTAAGTTATTATTTAACCTAATTTAGTTTAATAGTAATATGCTTCTCTTAATAAGAATTTAGAAATAAGGTATTAAGATATACTAAAAACTCCTTTGAAGTATAATTAATAGATTTTCTTACTTTAAAAAAGGGTAAAACCTAAGCTTAAACCTTATTTAATAAGTATTAGTAAATAAAATACTATTTATCTTAATTATTCCTAATAAAGGCACTATTTGCCTTTAGTTTATAAGCTAAAAGGCTTTTTTATACTAGATATTTAATCCGGTTTTTCTTATAAGAATTACTTATATTAATAGGTTTTTTCTTTAGTTTTGCCTTTATTAAGGCCACCTGCTGTTTACTTATGCCTAAAGTGCCTGTATTAGTATTATAAGATATAGCTAAAGCAGATGCTATTTATAGCTATTATTTAGCTTAGTAATTTTATTTACTATATTCTTATTTATTATTTCCTATACTATTATTATGCTTTAAAGGTATAGTAGCTCTTATATAGTGCTAGTCTTAGCTAGATTAGCTATAGTATTAAATTATAATGTATTTATTATTATTCTGTCTATTATAAGTATAACCTTTATATTATATTTATTAAGGTTTTTAGGGTAGATAATAAAAGGATAAATAATATATGTTATAGTCTTACTAAAATATAGCTATAAAGCTAGTAACTTAAAATAAAAGTATTATTTATAAAGAAAAAGAGAATAAAAAGATCTATTTAATTCTAGTAACCCTGCCTTTATAATTATATATATAGCTAGGGCCTAAGCTGCTTACGTATTGCTTATATAAAGCCGTCCGCTTTCCGGCTGTATAGATCCGAGCTTCGAGCTCAAATCCATTACAAAAAGACTTTTTAGCTTATAAATAGTAAGAGAAATTAAGGGCAAGGCAACTAACTCCCTATATAAAAAATCATAATACGTTATTTAAAGCTATAGCAACTAAGGAAAAGAGGTTATCCTTATATAGTCCCTAATGATTTAAAAAGCTAGTTAAAGGCTTATTATTACCCTTGCTCCTTTATTAAAAAAGGAAGGCATTATAGCTTAGCTTAGAGATATTACCTAGGTATATGTTTAATTATAAATAAAGCTAAATTATATGATTCTTATAAAGCTTCCCGTATAAATTACACATCTGTACTTAATAGATATTATTATAATTAGAATTAAGCCACTATACAAAATAGCAGAGGCTGGCATATATTAGTAGTTAATATACTTTAATTATTATTATTAAAAGCTATAAATAATAACCTTTATATATAACCCTTACCTCCTTATTTCTTCTGGTAAAAACACCTGCTTTAGAGTTATTAGAATGCAGACTAAAACACCTTAGGACTTAGCAATACTAAATTCGTTAAGTATAAAAAGGTTAAATTAAAAAATACTAAATTCCTTATAAAGCTAAAAGAGAAGTTAATAATTTTAATACTACTAATATTTAATAGCTATATTCTAATCAAAGTTAATAATAATACCTTCTTTTTATAATAAAAAGCCTAAGGAAAAAAGCTATTATAAGTTAATAATCCGACTAACTAAGCTAAATATATTAAATAATAAGCCTAAGGAGCATATATTACTCTTATATGTTAATCTAAAGCATCTTATAATCTTTCTATTACTGCCTAAGTTTAATAACCAGAATTTAATAATATTTCAAGGCTTAATAAAAGGCTTTAATAGTAAATTAATAATTAAGACTATAGACTTTAATACATATCTTTCTTACTAAAAAACGCCTTTTTTTATATTTTTATTAATAGTTCTTTTGTAAATAATAAAGACCTTAGCTTTTAACTAGGCTATATAATCATTCTAGGTAATAAAAAAAAGATAATAATGCCTCTAAATTTACTCTTAAAGGAAATATTATAACTTATAGCTTTACTAAGTCTAAGAAAGTTATAAGAAGTACCTTAGCTTTTAAGCTATATAGAATAATTTAAGGTGTTAATATTATCTATATAATAAACACTACTCTAAATATTATTACTAACTAATTAAATAAGCTGAAGATCCTAATAATAATATATACTAACTCTTTCTTACTATATAAATATATTATTAAGCTAGGTATAATAAAGAAAAAAAGGCTAATAATTAATATTATAGCTTTAAGGCAATTATATAAAAAAAGGAAAGTAGCTAAGATAAGATAAATTAATAGTAATAATAATTCTACAGATATAATAATAAAAGCCTTACTAAATAAAGCTTTTAAGACCTTTATAATAGAAAATAAAGTCTAAATCTATATAAAAGAATAGGTTAAAAGACCTATTATAAGAGTTACTGTAAGAGCTGCTGCTATAGCTGTTAAAGAATAAGAAAGGTCTAATTCCTTACTAAATTTAATAATAAATTAAGTGCCTAGTAAAGAATTTAAATTTAATAAATTTAAACGCAATTATAAGCGCCTAATTTAGTAGGTTTAAACGCGGGAATTATACTCTTTAGCCCTATAATCATTTAAACTAAACTAATAAAAGTTATTTATTTAGAGGATATTTCCGTTTTATTACTAGTTTATTAATATCTGCTTATTAGGGTGTTTTATGTATTTCTTTTTTAGGCGATTCCTCTTCTTTAATAAAGAGAGAATTTGTAAGTATTAGAATTGCTTATATAGAAAATAAAAGGAATATGCTGTATTAACTAGAAATTATAGGTTATATACAAAATATATATACCTAAATTAGCTGGATTATAGGTTATATAACCTAGGACTATACTATAGCTATAATACTATACTTCTGTATTATAGCCTGCTTTTTTCCCTTAAAATAGACATTATAAATTATTAGACTTTATTACCCCCCCCTTTTTAATTATGCTGCAGCATAGTCGTAACCTGTGCATTACTAACAATAATATTAAAATCTAAGTATATATTAGTAAAAGGAAAGTAATAATAATAGCTAATAGCTAAGCTATAAGAAAGTAAAGATATAATAGTAGTATAAAATAATATATAAGAAAATAATAATAAAAAAAAAAGAAAAAAATAGGTTAAAAAAAAGGGAAAAAAACCTTTTTATAATTAGCTAGTTAGGCTATTAATTTAATATATATACCTAGATTAGTAATGTTATTTATATAATTAAGCATTAAGGTGCTTAAAAGTAATTTTTTTATAAGTAGTATTAATATTATAATAAAGTAGTAAGCTATAAGCTAATATTAGTAAAGTAAGATAGTTTTAATAATAAAAGAGTATGAAAAGTAATTTATAAGTAATAAGAAAAAACTACTTTAAGTTTAATAAGCTTAGTAATATTATAAGAGTTAATAGTAAGAATAAGTATAAGCTAGTACTTAGTAAAAACCTTATTATAAGGTTATTATAAGATTAAATTTATTATTAAAAAAATAAAAAGTAAGGTAAGCTTAATATAATATATATATATTTAGTAAAGTTATAATAAATAATAATAAGAGTTATATATTTGTAAGGAAAAGGGGTTTATTAGGTTATAATAAGGAAGTTATAAGGGAGTAGTAATTAAGGCTTAAAACTACTTATAGTAATTAAGGGTAATTATAAATAAGAAAAGGTACTTTATTAGAAAAGTTATAAAATAAGAGTATAAGGGTATAAAGACCTACTAAGGTAAGCTATACCCTAGCTATATATATATATATTAGGAAATAAGCCTTATAAAGAGATAAAAAGGCTAGTAAATATAATATTTATATTACTAACCCTACTTATAGCTATTTAGCTATAAGTATGCTTAACTATAGCCTTTACTCTACTAGTAGACCTTTAACAATAACAAAAAGGAATTAAAATAAAGCTAAAATATATAAAAGTAATTATAAAGTAACTAGAATCTTATAGTATAATAGATATTTAGTATTTTTTAGGTTTTATAAGATTTTATTAAAAGTTTATTAAAGCTTATAGTAAAATAATAATACCTTTAATAAATTTACTAAAAATTAATAATAAAAGAAAAATTAAATTAAATAATAAAAAGCTAAAAGTATTTAAAAAGCTTAAGAAATAATTCTTAAAAGTACTTATTTTAATATACTTTAACCTAAAAATACCCTTTAGAATAAAAATAAATATATTAGTATTTATAATTAGTATAATTTTAATATAATAAATACTTAATAACTAGTACTTACTAATATATATATTTAAAACGCTTTTAAGCTTTAAACTATAATATATAATACTAAATATAAAGCTACTTATTATATAAAAAGTATTTTATATATAATAATACTACTTAGTATATTTATAGTATTTAATTAAAGTAATTAGTAATTATTTAAATTATAAGTATTTTATTACAAATCTAAAGCTATTTAATTATTAAGTAAATATATTTAATAAGCTATACTTTTATAACTTTATTATTAAATATTACTTAAAAAAGTTAAAGTTTATAAATAGCTTATTAAAGTAATTAAATTATTAGTTAAAGTTAATAATATTTAAGGTAAAAATATTATACATTTTAGAATTTCTTATAAAATTTATAAAAACAGAATAATAAGGTAATTGAAAAAAAATAAACTTAAATAAGAATAATATAAATAAAAAAGTAATTTTATAAAAAATAATAAATTACTTAAAAAAAAGAAACTTATTATAAAAAAGTAAAAAATTATAAAAAAAAAGCTTTTCAATATAAAAAAGTAATAAAGAAAGTTAAGTTAAATATAATAATATAATAGCTTTTAAAGAGTAATCTTATAATAACCTTAAAGTTATATATTTTAATAAAATAAATAAACTTAATAGTTTAAAAGATAATAAACTATATAATAAGTGTCGGAATCGCTCGTATGGATAATGGAAGGGATACGCCGCATTAACCAGGAATTATGGGTCGCATATAAAATGCACGCACCCTGATTGGCTGGATTATAGGTTATGTAACCTAGGGCTGTAACGTGGCTATAACACTATACCTCCGCATTGTAGCCTGCTTCTTCCCCTCTTTTAGAGATATAGATAAATTGATTATTAAACCCCCCCCCCTTATATTTATGCTGCAGCATACTTGTAATCTAAGCGTTACTAACACTGATTAGTGGTTGCTAATAACTACAGATTTGCTAGGTTATACCCAGAAAAGACTTATCTAAATGCTTTTACTTATGTAACTATAAGAAATTCTAATGTTATGCTAACTAAAGGATTATTTCTTTAATCATTAACTGTTAAATCGTCTATAATTATAAGAAGACTTATTTCTTATAAATCTTCTCTCTTATTATTAACTATTACTTATTTATAATTAAAACCAGATCTTTACTGTCATTTATAGAGAACCAATGCTAACTGCTTTAATTAGTACTAAACACAAAGCCTAAAACACTAAAATGTCTTTAAGCTAAGGAAAAATAAATGATTTTAATAAACAACTCTAAAAGGATATCTATAGAAGAGAACTTCTAAAGAGCACCCTTCTCTAAAAACTTTATAAGTACTGTTTAATTTTATCCTTTAATTAGACTAAGTTAGTTAATAACATTAATATTAATACAGCTACTAAACAACAGATTAATGACCGTATTATATATATAATTAACTATTACATTCTGAATAAAGGAAAAGGGCGTAATCTCCTTATTAACTTCTAGCGAGATTATGAAAATTAGACAAAGGATACTTTTAATAAAATTAATAACAACCTTAAGTATACCCTTTGTGATTACCTTAATAACAATAGTGTTAAAACAGCCAGAGGATTAAGATTAAACATCTCTAAAGATCTTATTAATATATTAAACATTAACCCTGACACAGAATACAAACCTTTACTAGAAAAAGCAACTAGGAAAGGAAAAGAAACTTAATAACTAGAATTTTCTGATGACAAGGATTCTAATAATATTAAAGATTTTCATTTAACTGAAGACCCTTAACCAGAACCACAAACCCTGACCGGAACACTTTCTAACAGCGATCGAAAAGCCCTTAATACTCTTAAGAGACTTTACTAGAAAGAAGAACAATATTCTAGAGAAGTATATGACTTTATTAACAAGAAGTTACTACATTTTAAAGAGAAATGTTCTTAAGCAGGAGTTTCCCCCTTACTTTACTTAAAAGCCTTCCCTATTATGCTTTAAGGTAAAGCTTATATATACTTCCTTAAATACTTTAGAGTAAAGACAATCCTATTTAAGGAGATAACTTAGAACATTAGGAATTACTTTAAAACACCTAAGAATAAAAGCTTCTACAAAACACAATTTGCCGATTTATGCCTTTACTATATTATTATAGAATATCTAATAAAGAATAAGTTAGAATGCTTAGAAATCCTTCTTAACTAACTTATAAAGATATTCAATGGCCTTTATAACCCTCTTAAGTAAGATATGATTCTTCTTTATTAAGTACGGCAAGTAATAGAAAATGACAACGATTTCTATAATGCTAAATTCAAGAATGTGCCAACCTTTGAAGGATTTGTTAGTAATCTTCAAAATTGCCTCTTAGTAATGGATATACCACTAACCTCTACAAGTTAGTTACTAACAACTACTAACAATAATCCAAATGCCCTTATTGCCTAGTCTATAGACTAAAACACTAACATAGTAATATTTACAGACCGATGCTATTTATAAGCTATATATCGTGAAAAACCTTAAGCTAGAGCAAGCTTAAAGAAATGCTTTATCTGCTATAAAGAAGGATACTAGTCAACTAACCATCCTGCCTTTAAGCAGAAAAAAGCAAAAGCAACTTAGTAAAATAACAAAAAACACTAAAAACCACCCTCTAAACGCTAATACTATACATTCCTATAGGCCTATAAAGGTAAAATAGCCTAACTTACTGCTACTAATAATAGTAGTAAGGACGAACACAAAAAAGCCGCTTAAAACGCTGCTTTTCTTACTACTAATAAAAAAGAGGAACTAGATAACAAAGAGGCTTGTAATACTCTCTCCTTTATAGCATTCTTTACGTAAGCACCGAATCCCCCACTCTTTTCCTAATTAACCATAAACTTCTTGCAGGATAATGCTTTTAAACATGCCTTATTTCTTAAATACCCCTACGACCACGATACCAATAAATAACCTTAACAACACGTGTATCTTATAGATACGAGATATATAGCAGATACATTTTACAGTATACTCCCGGATATAGGAGCATTAGGAATTTCAACTGCTGGCTAAGGCCAAGTTAATACTCTGATAAAAATCATAAAAAACCTCATAATTAAGCATTCTTCTAACTAAAGAACTATCACCTTTAGAGCCGGTACTACAACTTTAACTAGTATTTTAAAGCTTCTGATGATTTTTAGTATAATACCTTTCTATGTGCTTAATAGTGCTATACTATTTTTATATTCTATTACAAATATAGATAAAATAGGTGTTAAACTTAACAATTTTAAGAATCTTCTAATCTAAGGAAATAAGAAGGTACCTATTATTAGGAAATAGGGATATCCTTAATAGATAGCTAGTTCTTAAGAACCTGCCATCTTTATACTTTCTAAAACCAAAATCCGTTAACTTTATTGCTAATTTAGTCATCTGTCGATTAACTGATTAAATAACCTTCTTGCCAGGGCTGGTGAAGAATTCAATAAGGCTAACATAAGGAAAATCACGCATGCTTACTATTAATGCCAGATGAACGCAAAAGCTCTAAGTAGATTTAAATTTACTTTTAAAGATAATATTGAATTTAACTATAAGGTCCTTATTAATATTATGCAAATTAATAAGAAGCCGGTCCTATATGTTATAGATTTAGTAATATTATTTCAAGCTGCCTGCTTTCTTAGACCCTAACAACAGAAAGCTTAAGATATCTAGAATGCCCTTAAAGAGTGCTAGATTAATACATATCTTGGACCCCTAGACTGGATAGTCCACGATGCTAGAAGGAATTTCGCTTTTAGTAAATTCAGGCATTTGGCTTAACTGTTGTTAATTAATATTAACAAAGTTCCTATTAAGGCTCACAATAGTATTGGAAAACTTAAGCAATATTATGCCCCTCTTCGCAGAGCATATAATATTATTAAGACCAAAGCTAACAATTTTCTCTTAAAAGAGTAAATACTTTAAATAGCTATTAAAGCAGTTAATAACTCTGCTAGTCTAAATAGTCTTATTCCCACCCTCTTAGTCTTTAGAACCTATCTAAGGATAACAAATAATTCCCCCCTAAGCTTTACAGTTGCCTAAAGAGCTAAGATACTTTAAAAAGCAATAAATAAAGCAAGACGCAGTCTTATAAGGCGCTAAGTCCACAATGCTCTTAATACCCGCAATAGCCTAATAACCCTACCTATACACACTCTTCCTTTAAATTCTAATGTATGAGTTTATTATAAAAAAGGCAGATAAACTAGCCCTTACAAGCTTCTCTTAATAGAAGGAGAAACTTATATTATTAAAATGCCTTATAGCCCTATAAAGTTTCAGTCTATAGTTATTAAACTGTATATAACCTCGCTAGAGGTAAAATCTTCTTATAAGGAAAACCTGGTTTATAAGGAAGACCTGGTTTAAGATAACGAAAATCATAAAAACCCCCCTAATAACCTAATAACTCCACTACAAAGAGAACATAAAAGACCCCGGAAACACCCTCAAGCAAAGGCTTTTCTTACTAAGAAAGAAAAGGCCGATTTTTAACTTATAATTAACCTCTATATGTAAGGAAAAATTAATACACCCAGAGAACCTTTTAACCTCTCTAACAAAGTAGAGATTAATGCTTTACTAGCAAGGAATGTATTTAAATTCATAAAATTCAACCTACAAAGGCATGGAGGCAAAAGACTCTTTAGCTTACGGATAGTAAGAGAAGTTAAAGGTAAGGCAACTAACTCCCTATATAAAAAGTCATAATATATCATCCAAGGCTATAGCAACCGTGGGAAAGAGGTTATTCTCATGCAGTCCCTAATAATTCAGAGAGCTAGTTAAAGGCTTATTATTACCCTTACTCCCTTATTAAAAAAGGAAGGCATTATAGTTTAGCTAAGGGATATTACCTAAGCATATATGCAGTTACAGATAAAGCTTAATCGCATAATTCTTATAAAGCTTCCAGCACAAATTACATACCTTTACCTGCCAGACGTTATTATAGTTATAATTAAGCTGCTATACAGAATAGCAGAGGCTGGCATACATTAGTAGTTAACGTATTTCAATTATTATTATTAGAGACTACAGATAATAACCTCTATATATAACCCTTATCTGCTTATTTCTTCTAGTAAAAGCTTGTGTTTTAGAATTATTAGAATATAGACTAATAATACCTTAGGACTTAGCAATACTAAGTTTTTTAATTATAAAGAGATTAAGTTAAAAAACGCTAAATTCCTTGTAAAGCTAAAAGAGAGGTTAATGATTTTAACACCATTAATGTTTAATAGTTGCATTTTAAGCGAAGTTAATAATAACACCTTCTTTTTACAATAAAAGGCACAAGGAAGGAAGCTATTATAAGTTAATAACCCGACTAACCAAGCAAAATATGTCAAACAACAAGCACAAGGAGCGTATATTGCTCTAATATGTTAACCTAAAGCATCTTACGATCTTTCCGTTACTGCCCAAGTTTAACATCTAGGATCCGATAATGTTTTAAGGCTTAATAAAAGACTTTAATAGCAAATTAATAATTAAGACCGTGGACTTTAATATATATCTCTCTTACTAGAAAACGCCGCTTTTTATATCTTTATTAACGGTTCTTTTACAAATAATAAAGACCTCAGCTCTTAACTAGGCTATATAATCATCCTAGGTAATAAAAGAAAGGATAATAATACCTCTAAATTCACCCTCAGAGGAAATATCATAACATATAGCTCAATAAAATCTAAAAAAGTCATAAGAAGTGCATTAGCTTCTAAGCTATATAGGATGGTTTAAGGTGTTAACATTGCCTACATAATAAGCACTACTCTGAATATTATTACTAACTGAATTTGCTGGTTTCACAGGGTGTGATTGCTGCAGCAATAACGGGGGGTAACAAAAGTCTAATATCTATATTCTTATAATTGTCTAAAGGGAAAAGAGGGGGACAATGCAGAAGTGTAGTGTTATGGCCATAGTACTGCCCTAGGTTACATAACATAGTAATCCAGCCAATCAGGGCACGCATATCGTGCGTATGACCTACAATTCCCAGTCACTATCGTATATCCCTTCCATCCTTAAGACGAGCGATTCTAACACTCACAAACTCTCTCTTTATTAAAAAAGAGAAATCGCTTTAAAACACTAAATAAATAACTTTTCCCTAGTCCAGAGCATTCTTAAAGTCCCTTAATTAATCGCATTTAGATTCATTAAATTTAAACTCTTTATCGCGCACTTAAGCAGCTTTAGCTTTAACGCTTAATACCGGTCTCTTTACCTAACCTTCTACTTAAATCTAAGCCTTATTCTTAGTTACAAAGGTCTTAAGGCTTCTATTCGGGGAAGCCTTTATTATTACGTTAGCAAGGTTATTATGGCCATTTATCCATCGGATTTCCGCGATTTCCCTTCGCTTGTATAACTGTCATAGCACCATAATATTAATCATAAGCCTTTTCTCCTTTATAGTGCCTAACTTAATAATACACTTATATAATAAAAAAGAGTTAGTGCATATTACAATCAGGATGTTTAGCTTATTTAATCAATCAGTAATAATCCTCAAAGTTATACTTATTACGTAAGCAATATCAACTCCTTAGACCATTCTGTACAGCTCTAATGCTAAGGCGCTTCTTGTAACTCTTTTAGATTTTATAAAGCTATAGGTCACGATGTTGCCTATAAGCGTAAATTCAGAAGCATTAACATTCCTTTCCTCATTCCCAAGAATAATCACATAGCCGATTTACAAGCTAAGGTCTTTGTTATTAGTAAAGGAGCCATTAATAAAAACATAAAGGGAGGCATTTTCTAGTGAAAGAGGCACGTAGCAAAGTCCACAAGTCTGATTGTTAATTTGCCACTTAAGCCTCTTATTAAGCTTCGTTACATTATCAGGTTCTGGTTGTTAACTTTAGGCAGCAACAGAAAGATCATAAGAGGCTTCGGGTTGGCAGATGAGAGCAATATATGCACCTCGAGCCCTCTGCTCAACATATTAAGCTTAATTATCCTAGTTGACTTCTAACAACTTCTTTCCTTATGCCTTTTATTATAAAAAGAAGATATTATCATCAGCTTCGCTCAAAATGCAACCATTAAACATTAACAGTATTAATTTCTCTAGGCATTACTTTAGCTTTATGAGAAATCCGGCATTTTTCAATTCAACTTCTTCACGATCGAAGAATTTAGTATTACTAAGGCCTAACGTGTTATCAGTCTGCATTCTAATAAGTCCAAAATAAAAGCTTTCCTTTAAAGAAATAAGTAGATATAGGTCGTAGGTAGAAGTAATTATCTAGAGTTTTTAGTAATAATGATTAAAATACGTTAACTACTAATGCATGCCTGCTTCTGCTATTCCGTATAGCAGCTTTATCACAACCATAATGACATCTAGCGGGTAGAGGTGTGCAATTTATGCTAGAAGCTTTGTAAGAATTGTGCAATTAAGCTTTGTCTGTAATTGCACGTATGCTTAGGTAATATCCCTTAACTAAGCCATAATGCCTTCTCTTTTTAGTAATAAAGCAAGAGCAATAATAAGCCTCTGGCTAGCTCTTTAAATCGTCAGGGACTGCATAAGGATAACCTCTTTCCCACGGTCGCTATAGCCTTAAATAACACATCGCGATTTTTCGTACAGGGAATTAGTTGCTTTGCCCTTAATCTCACGTACTATTTGTGAACTAAAGAGTCTCTTGTTTCTATGCTTTTAAGGGTTAAATTAAATAAATTCAAACACATTTCTCGCTAATAAAGCGTCAATCTCGGCCTTATTAGAGAGTTCAAATGGTTCTCCAGGCGTGGTTATTTTTCCTTGCATACAGAGGTTAATTATAAGTTAAAAATCTGCCTTTTCTTTCTCTATAAGAAAAACTTCTAGTCAAGGGTATTTCCAAGGTCTTCCACGGCCTCTTTATATTAGATTCATAGGGTTATTAGGGTGAGTCTCGTGGACAATTTCGTCGGGGGAAGTCTCGTGAATAATCTCGTCAATCTTAGCGTTTTCCTAGTCTGGGTTGTTTGGGTATAGGCCTTGCCCTTCTTAGGAGGTTAAAGCTATTCCCGTAGCTTCCTCATTTTTAGCTTAGTCATCCTTATAAGAAGTCTCTGCTTCTAGCGAAGTAATGTATAGCTTAACAACTATAGATTAAAACTTTATAGGGCCATAAGGCATCTTAATAATACAAGTCTCTCCTTCTATCGAAAGAAGCTTATATAAACCAGTCCATCCACCTTTCTCACGATAAACTCATACATTAGAGTTCAAGGGGAGATTATGTGTCGGCAGGGTTATTAGGCCATTTCAAGTGTTAAGGGCATTATTAACTTAATGCCTTACAAGGCTATACCTTGCTTTGTCTATTGCTTTTCAAAGTATCTTAGCTCTCTAAGCAACTTTAAGGCTTAAGAGAGAATCGTTTATCATCCTTAAATATATTCTAAAGACTAAAAGGGTCAGAATAAGGCCATTTAGGCCAGCGGAGTCATTAACTGCTTTAACAGCCATCTAAAGCATCTGCTCTTTTAAGAGAAGACCATAAGCTTTAGTCTTAATAATATTATACGCTCTTTAAAGAGGGGCATAATATTGCTTAAGTTTTCCGATGCTATTATGTGCTTTAACGGGGACTTCGTCAATGTTAATTGACAATAGTCAAGCCAAATGCCTAAATTCGCTAGAAGTAAAGTTTCTTTTAGCATTGTGGACTATCCAGTCTAGGGGACTAAGATATATATTAATCCAACATTCCTTAAGGGCGTTCTAGATATCTTAAGCTTTCTGTTATTAGAATCCAAGAAAGCAAGTAGCTTAAAATGAAGTTACTAAGTTAATAACATAGAGAACAGGCTTTTCATCAATTTACATGATGTTGACAAGGACCTTATAGTTAAATTCAAGATCGTCTTTAAGAGTGAACTTAAATCTACTCAGAGCCTTAGCGTTTATCTAACATTAGTAACAGGCATGTGTGATTTTTCCTATGTCAGCTCTGTTAAAATCTTCACCGGCCTTAGCGAGAAGGTTGTGCAGTCAGTTGATTGAAGGGTGGCCAAATCGACAATAAAGTTAGCAAATTTCTACTTCTAAGAGCATAAAGACAGCAGGTTCTTAGGAACTAATTATCCACTAAGAATATCCTTATTTTCTAATAATAGGTACTTTCTTTTCTCCTTAGATAAAGAGGTTCTTAAGATTATCAAGCTTAACACTTATTCTATCCATATCTATAATAAAATATAGGAAAGGCATGGCACTATTAAGAACATAAAAAGAAATTATACTAAAGATTGTAGGAAGCTTTAAAATGCCATTTAAGGTCGCACTTCCGGCACTAAAGTTAATGGTTCTCTGGTCAGAAGAAGGCTCAATTGTAAGGTCTGTCATAAGGCGTATTAAGGCTTTAACTTGACCTTAGCCAGCAGTTAAAATTCCGGCTGCTCTAGTATCTAGGAGAATACTATGAAACGTTTCCGTGGTATATTATAAATCCACAAGAAATACCTGCTTTTGTGTGGTTTTATCGGTATTACAGTCATAAGGGTCTTTAATAAATAACGCGTGTTTAAAGGCGTTATCTTGCAGGAAATTCACAGTTAAAGCAGAAAAGAGAGGGGGATTAAGTGCTTATATAAAGAAAGTCGTAAACGTGAGGGTTTCTCGTGCTTTTCTATCGCTTTATGCTTTTTCTTCTTTAGAGGCAACGAATGCTGCGTTCTAGGCAGCTTTTTCGTATTTATCCTCATCCCTGCTGTCCGGGGGTAATAACTCTTCGTCTTCACCTTTAAATGCTTGCAAGAATGCATAAAATTAGCGTTCAGAAGGAGGGGATTTATGCCTTTAGTTACTCCACTAAGTTTCTTTTGCTTTCTTTTGTTCAGAGATAGAATAGTTAGTTAACTAACATCCTTCTTTACAACAGATAAAGCATTTCTTGGATCCAGCTTTATTTTAGGGTCAGGAAGCTTGTGAATATCGTCGGTTAGTAAACAAGACCATGTTAGTGCTCAGGGTAGTGTTTTAAGGTTAATACTTGCTTTCTCTTGCAATCCATTAGCTTGTGGATAATTTCGAAACAGGTTTTATTATATCTTTTATTATAAGGTAGCAGTAAATATTACCAACTACGCCTTTATAGGTATTGGTTTGGACGTAGGTTATCTGGTTGAATTCAGGGCTATCTTAAACAGATATTTCCAGTTAGCGCCTAAGGATTATATCTTTCTCAGAGGGGGGGTAAAGACTATTAAATAGGTTTAAGAGCTATTAAATCATTAATTCTAAACATTTAAGTTTAGTCTTTATCAGATTTTCGGCTGTAACGCAATAAAACTTTATCTCTTAAAATCATGTTTAGTAGAATTTTTGATTTTCTTTAGTCTTAAAGTTTTCCTTTATCTACTTAGTTATTATATTAAATGAAATAAGTCTTCTGCTAAATTTCTTAAGGTAATACTTATAAGCATTGCCTATAAGCATTATTAACAGTGCAAACGGGTATAACTCAGGCAAAATTCCTTGTGCTATACAGATATCCTTAAAGATTAGGACTTTAGGATACATAAAGTCAAAAAGTGCTCCAAAATACTTGTTTTCCTTATCATAAACTCTAGTAAGGGAGTTTAAGGCTTTTTAGTCTATATTAGTAATTTCCTTTAATATAGTTTGTTATTTTAGGGGAGAGGGGATTGTTATTTCTATTATTGTTTCTTTAGTAGGAGGGTTAGGAGGGTTAGGGGGAGGTGAGGTTATCATTAATATTGACGTGTTAATGGTGTTATTTCCTGTCGGGAGCTTTCCATTAGGAAAGAAGACAGAATTATCCATACTGACTAAATCAGCGAGTACATAGTTGATTGGTCTTTATAATCCCTCTTGCGTGTTAATTCCTTAATCTTGAAGAATATCTTAAAGTACTTATCGGACCTTAGGGGTAATCTTCTTAAAAATATTAGCATTCCATCCTTCAAAGTCTTCTTAGTACATAAACAGAAACCTAGTACCTTGCTAGTTACTAGATTCATACTAGTTGACATAGTAGGCAAATTTGTCATAGAGTTCAGAAGTTATAGCTTTTTCAGGGTTAATTTGTTCATCAGCTTTAGCCTATTTCTCTGTAAAGTAGTTAGAATACTTCTAAAGTTTTACAGGAAGGGTGTCTTAAATAGGTTAATCAGCTCTAGTAGTGGAAGTTAAAGCCATTTTCAGTGTTTTCTCCGTAATAGACAGCAAAGAAGATACTTTAATCGTGGACTAGTAGCAAATCAACGATAAGGGGTAAATTCCACAAAGAAACTTCTTAATAATCATAAATAAGTAGCAAAAGTCGATAATAATAGAAAAAGTTGCTTTTAGGTAGCATAAATAACAGATTCTGCGCAATTAAGTAAATAAGTGCGTTATATCGGAAGTTCGTCTCTTCTGTTAATTCCTAGCCAATCTGTAGTTATAATAACCACTAATCAGTGCTGGTTTCACAGGGTGTGATTACTATAGTAATAACAGGGGGTAACAAAAGTCTGATGTCTATATTCTTATAATTATCTAAAGGGAAAAGAGGGGGACAATACAGAAGTGTAGTGTTATGGCCACAGTACTGCCCTAGGTCACATGACATAGTAATCCAGCCAATCAGGGCACGTGCATCGTGCGTATGACCCACAATTCCCGGTCACTATCGTGTATCCCTTCCATCCTTAAGACGAGCGATTCCAACAGAATTAATAAGCCGAGAATCCTAATAATCATATGCACTAACTTTTTCTTACTATATAAGTATATTGTTAAGCTAGGGATAATAAAGGAAAAGAGGCTAATAATTAATATTATAGCTTTATAGTAGTTATATAAGAGAAAGAAAGTAGCTGAGATCCGCTAGATTAATAGCAATAATAATTCTGCGGATGTAATAATGAAAGCTTTACTAAACAAAGCTCTTAAGACCTTTATAACAAAGAATAAAGCCTGAATCCATATAGAAGGATAGGTTAAAAGACCTATTACAAGAATTGCCGCGGGAGCCGCTGCCAGAGCCGCTGAAGATTAAAAAAGTCCTAATTCCCTACCAAATTTAACAACAAATTAAGCGCCCGATAAAGAGCTTAAATTCAATAAATTCAAACGCGATTATAAGTGCCTAATTTAGTAGGATTAAACGCGGGAATTACACCCTTTAGCCCCCCCCCCCCCATAACACTCTTTGCCTCTACAACCATTCGGCCTGGACTAACAAAAGTCATTCATTTAAAGGATATTTTTCGCTTTGTTACTTATTTATTAATATCTGATTATTAGGGCGTTTTATGCATTTTTAAAGCGATTCCTCTTCTTCTTTAACAAAGAAAGAATTTGCAAGTGTTAGAATTGCTTATATGGATAATAAAAGGGATACACTGCATTAACTAGGAATTATAAGTTGCACATAGAATGCACGCACCCTAATTGGCTGGATTATAGGTCATGTAACCTGGGGCTGTAACGTGGCCATAATACTATACCTCCGCATTATAGCCTGCTTCTTCCCCTCTTTTAGAGATATAGATGAATTAATTATTAAACCCCCCCCCCCCCTACATTTGTGCTGCAGCATACTTATAACCTGAGCGTTACCAACAATAAGGAAAAGAAAATAACTAAAAAGTAAGCTTATAATAACCTTAAAGCTATATAAATTAATACTTAAGTATTTAAAAGTTTAATAAATAAAATCTTACTTAATAAAATAAAAAGCTTTAAAAAAGTATATTATAATAGCTTTTAAAAAAAAACTTATAATAACCTTAAAAATGTATATTTTAATAAAATAAATAAACTTAAGAGTTTAAAAAATAATAAATTATATAATAAAAAGAAAAAAATAACTAAAAAGTAAGCTTATAATAACTTTAAAGCTATATAAATTAATATTTAAGTACTTAAAAGTTTAGTAAATAAAATCTTACTTAATAAAAATAAGAGATTTTATGAAGAATAAGTTTATAATAAGCTTAAAATTTTATATTTAGTAAATATACTTAATAAATTAAAGAATATTGCTGGTTTCACAGGGTGTGATTGCTGCAGCAATAACGGGGGGTAACAAAAGTCTAATGTCTATATTCTTGTAATTGTCTAAAGGGAAAAGAGGGGGACAATGCAGAAGTGTAGTGTTATAGCCACAGTACTGCCCTAGGTCACATGACATAGTAATCCAGCCAATTAGGGCACGCGCATCGTGCGTATGACCCACAATTCCCAGTTACTATTATGTATCCCTTCTATCCTTAAGACAAGCAATTCTAACACTCACAAACTCTCTCTTTATTAAAAAAGAGGAATCGCTCCAAAACACTAAATAAATGACTTTTCCCTAGTCCAGAGCATCCTTAAAGTCCCTTAATTAATCGCATTTGGATTTATTAAATTTAAACTCTTTATCGCGCGCTTAAGCAGCTTTAGCTTTAATGCTTAATACCAGTCTCTTTACCCAACCTTCCACTTAAATCCAAGCCTCATTCTTAGTTATAAAGGTCTTAAGGCTTCTATTTAGGGAAGCCTTTGTCATTACGTCAGCAAGGTTATTATGGCTATTTATCCATCGGATTTCTGCAATTTCCCTTCGCTCGTATAACTGTTGCAGCGCCATAATATTAATTATAAGCCTTTTCTCCTTTATAGTGCCTAACTTAACAATACACTTATATAATAAAAAAGAGTCAGTGCATATTACAATTAGGATATTCAGCTTGTTCAATTAATTAGTAATAATCCTTAAAGTTATACTCATTACGTAAGCAATATTAACTCCTTAGACCATTCCATATAGCTCTAATGCTAAGGCGCTCCTCGTAACTCTTTTAGATTTCGTAGAGCTATAGGTCATAATGTTGCCTATAAGCGTGAATTTAGAGGCATTAACGTTCCTTTCCTTATTCCTAAGAATAATCACATAGCCGATTTACAAGCTAAGGTCTTTATTATTAGCAAAGGAGCTATTAATAAAAACATAGAGGGAGGCATTTTCTAGTAAGAGAGGCACATAGCAAAGTCCACGAGTCTGATTATTAATTTGCTACTTAAACCTCTTGTTAAGCTTTGTTATATTATCAGGTTCTGGTTGTTAACTTTAGGCAGTAACAGAAAGATTATAAGAGGCTTCGGGTTGGCAGATAAGAGCAATGTATGCACCTTAAGCCCTCTGCTTAACATATTAAGCTTAATTATCCTGGTTAACTTCTAACAACTTCTTTCCTTGTGCCTTTTATTATAGGAAGAAGATATTATCATCAGCTTCGCTCAAAATGCAACCATTAAACATTAATGGTATCGATTTCTCTAGGCATTGCTTTAGCTTTGCGAGAAATCCGGCATTTTTCAATTCAACTTCTTTATAATCAAAGAATTCAGTATCACTAAAGCCTAACGTGTCATCAGTCTGCATTCTAATAAGTTTAAAACAAGAGCTTTCCTTTAAAGAAATAAGTAAACATAGGTCATAGGTAAAAGTAATCATCTGGAGTTTTTAGCAATAATGATTAAAATACGTTAACCACTAATGCGTGCCTGCTTCTGCTATTCCGTATAGCAGCTTTATTACGACCATAATAACATCTGGCGGGTAAAGGTGTGTAATTTGTGCTAGAAGCTTTACAAAAATCGTGCGATTAAGCTTTGTCTGTAATTGCACGTATGCTTGGGTAATATCCCTTAACTAAGCCGTAATGCCTTCTCTTTTTAGTAATAAAGCAAGAGCAACGATAAGCCTCTGGCTAGCTCTTTAAATCATCGGGGACTGCATAAGGATAACCTCTTTCCCACGGTTGCTATGGCCTTAAATAACATATCGCAATTTTTCGTATAGGGAATTAATTACTTTACCCTTAATCTTATACACTATTTATAAACTAAAAAATCTCTTGTTTCTATGCTTTTAAGGGTTAAATTAAACAAATTCAAACATATTTCTTGCTAATAGAGCGTTAATCTCGGCCTTGTTAGAGAGTTCAAATGGTTCTCCAGGCGTGGTTATCTTTCCTTGCGCGCAGAGGTTAATTATAAGTTAAAAATCTGCCTTTTCTTTCTCTATAAGAAAAACTTCTAGTTAAGGGTATTTCCAAGGTCTTCTACGGCCTCTTCATATTGGATTCATAGGGTTATCAGGGTAAGTCTTATGGACAATTTCATTAGGGGAAGTCTTATAAACAATCTCGTCAATCTCAGCGTTTTCCTGGTCTGGGTTGTTTAGGTATAGGCCTCGCCCTTCTTAGGAGGTTAAAGCTATTCCCGTAGCTTCCTCATTTTTAGCTTAGTTATCCTCATAAAAAGTCTCTGCTTCTAGTAAAGTGATGTATAGCTTAACAACTATAAATTAAAACTTTATAAGGCTGTAAGGCATCTTAACAATATAAGTCTCTCCTTTTATTAAAAGAAGCTTATATAGACTAGTCCATCTACCTTTCTCATAATAAACTCGTACATTAGAGTTTAAGGGGAGATTATGTATCAGCAGGGTTATTAGGCTATTTTGAGTGTTAAGGGCATCGTTAACTTAACGCCTTATAAGGCTGCGCCTTGCTTTGTCCATTGCTTTTCAAAGCATTTTAGCTCTCTAAGCGACTTTAAGGCTTAGGGGAGAATTATTTATTATCCTTAGATATGTTCTAAAGACCAAAAGGGTCGGGATAAGGCCATTTAGGCCGGCAGAGTCATTAACTGCTTTAACAGCTATCTAAAGCATCTGCTCTTTTAAGAGAAGACCGTAAGCTTTAGTCTTAATAATATTATACACTCTTCAAAGAGGGGCGTAATATCGCTTAAGTTTTCCGATGCTATTATGTGCTTTAACAGGGACTTTGTCAATATTAATTAACAATAGTTAAGCTAAATGCCTAAATTCGCTAGAAGCGAAGTTTCTTCTAGCATCGTGGACTATTCAGTCTGGGGGACTAAGATATATGTTAATCCAACATTCCTTAAGGGCGTTCCAGATATCTTAAGCTTTCTATTGTTAGGGTCTAAGAAAGCAAGCGGCTTAAAATGAAGTTACTAAGTTAATAACATAAAGGACAGGCTTTTCATTAATTTGCATAATGTCAACAAGGACCTTATAGTTAAATTCAAGATTATCTTTAAGAGTGAACTTAAATCTACTTAGAGCCTTAGCATTCATCTGACATTAGTGACAGGCGTATGTGATTTTTCCTATGTCAGCTCTATTAAAATCTTTACCAGCCTTGGCAAGAAGGTTGTGCAGTCGGTTAATTAAAGGGTAGCCAAATCAACAATAAAGTTAGCGAATTTCTGCTTCTAAGAGCATAAAGACGGCAGGTTCTTAGGAACTAATTGTCCACTAAGGATGTCCCCATTTTCTAATAATAGGTACTTTCTTTTCTCCTTAGATAAGGAGGTTCTTAAGATTATCAAGCTTAACACCCATTCTATCCATATCCGTAATAAAATATAGGAAAGGCATGGCACTATTAAGAACATAGAAAGAAATCGTACTAAAGATTATAAGAAGCTTTAAAATGCCATTTAAGGTCGCACTTCCAGCACTAAAGTTAATAGTTCTCTGGTCAGAAGAAGGCTTAATCGTAAGGTCTGTTATAAGGCACATCAAGGCTTTAACTTAACCTTAGCCAGCAGTTAAAATTCCAGCTGCTCTAGTATCTAAGAGAATACCATAAAACGTTTCCGCGGTATATTATAAATCCACAAGAAATACCTGCTTTTGTGTGGTTTCATTAGTATTGCGGTTATAAGGGTCTTCAATAAATAACGCGTGTTTAAAGGCGTTATCTTGTAGGAAATTCACAGTTAAGGCAGAAAAGAGAGGGGGATTAGGTGCTTATGTAAAGAAAGTCGTAAACGTAAGGGTTTCTTGTGCTTCTCTATTGCTTTATGCTTTTTCTTCTTTAGAGGCAATAAATGCTACGTTCTAGGCAGCTTTTTCATGTTTATCCTCATCCCTGCTGTCCAGGGGTAATAACTCTTTGTCTTTACCTTTAAATACTTATAAGAATACATAAAATTAGCGTTCAGAAGGAGGGGATTTATACCTTCAGTTGCTCTACTAAGTTTCTTTTGCTTTCTTTTATTTAAAGATAGCATGGTTAGTTAACTAACATCCTTCTTTATAACAGATAAAGCATTTCTTAGATCCAGCTTTATTTTGGGGTTAGGAAGCTCGTGAATATCGTTAGTTAGTAAACAAGACCATGTTAGTACTTAGGGTAGTGTTTTAAGGTTAATACTTGCTTTCTCTTGCAATCCATTGGCTTGTGGATGATTTCGAAACAGGTTCTATCATATCTTTCGTTATAAGGCAGCGGCAAATATTACCAACTACGCCTTTATAGGTATTAGTTCGGACGTAGGTTATCTGGTTAAATTTAGGGCTATCTTAAACAGATATTTCCAGTTAGCGCCTAAGGATTATATCTTTCTTAGAGGGGGGGTAAAGACTATTAAATAGGTCTAAGAGCTGTTGAATCATTAATTCCAAACATTTAAGTTTAGTCTTTATTGGATTTTTAGCTGTGACGCGATGAAACTTTATCTCTTAAAATCGTATTTAGTAGAATTTTCGATTTTCTTTAGTCTTAAAGTTTTCCTTTATCTACTTAGTTATTATATTAAATGAAATAAGTCTTCCGCTAAATTTCTTAAGGTAATACTTATAGGCATTGCCTATAAGCATTATTAACAGTACAAACGGGTATAACTTAGGCAAAATTCCTTATGCTATGTAGATATCCTTAAAGATTAGGACTTTAGGATACATAAAGTTAAAAAGTGCTCTAGAATACTTGTTTTCCTTGTTATAAACTCTAGCAAGGGAGTTTAAGGCTTTTTAGTCTATATTAGTGATTTCCTTTAATATAGTTTGTTATTCTAGGGGAGAGGGGATTGTTATTTCTATTGTTATTTCTTTAGTAGGAGGGTTAGGAGGGTTAGAGGAAGGTGAGGTTATCATTAACATTAACGTATTAATGGTGTTGTTTCCTGTCAGGAGCTTTCTATCAGGAAAGAAAACAGAATTATCTATACTAACCAAATCAGCAAGTACATGGTTAATTAGTCTTCGTAATCCCTCTTGCGTGTCAATTCCTCAATCTCAAAGAATATCTTAAAGTACTTATTAGACCTTAGGGGTAATCTTCTTAAAAATATTAGCATTCTATCCTTTAAAGTCTTCTTAGTACGTAAATAGAAACCTAGTACCTTACTAGTTACTAGATTCGTACTAATCGATATAATAGGCAAATTTGTCGTAGAGTTCGGAAGTTATAGCTTTTTCGGGGTTAATTTGTTCATTAGCTTCGGCCTATTTCTCTGTAAAGTAGTTGGAATACTTCTGAAGTTTTACAGAAAGGGTGTCTTAAATGGGTTAATCAGCTCTAGTAGTGGAAGTTAAAGCCATTTTCAGTGTTTTCTCCGTGATAGATAGCAAAGAAAATACTTTAATTGTAGACTAGTAGCAAATTAATAATAAGAGGTAAATTCCATAAAGAAACTTCTTAATAATCGTGGACAAGTAGCAAAAGTTAATAATAATAGAAAAAGTTGCTTTTAGGTAGCACAAACAACGGATTCTATGCAATTAAGTAAATAAGTGCATTATATCGGAAGTTCGTCTTTTCTGTTAATTCCTAGCCAATCTATAGTTATAATAACCACTAATCAGTACTGGTTTTACAGGGTATAATTGCTACAGTAATAACAGGGGGTAACAAAAGTCTAATGTCTATATTCTTGTAATTGTCTAAAGGGAAAAGAGGGGGATAATGCAGAAGTGTAGTATTGTGGCCATAGTACTGCCCTAGGTCACATAACATAGTAATCCAGCCAATCAGGGCACGCGCATCGTGCGTATGACCCACAATTCCCGGTCACTATCGTGTATCCCTTCCATCCTTAAGACGAGCGATTCCAACAAATATAATTTTAATAAATAAGAAAAAAATTTTTATTAAAAGTAAGTTTATAATAAGCTTAGAATTATATACTAAGTAAATATATTTAATAAACTAAAGAATATAAATTTAATAAGTAAAAAAGAAAAACCTTATTAAAAGTAAATTTATAATAAACTTAAAATTATATATTTAATAAATATATTTAATAAACTAAAAAATATAAGTTTAATAAATACAAAAACAAATTTTATTAAAAGTAAGTTTATAATAAACCTAAAATTATATATTTAGTAAATATACTTAATAAACTAAAGAATATAGTTTTAATAAGTAAAAAAGAAATAAGCTTTTAAGTACTTAAAAATTTAAAAAGTAAAATTTTATTTAATAAAAATAAACAAACTATAATAATGTAGCTATAAGACTAATAATATTAAAATATACTTAAGCTAAGTTATAAAAACCTTTAGTTATAATAATTATTGTTGGTTTCACAGGGTACGATATGCTACAGCAATAACGTAGGAGGGGGTAACAAAGGTCTGATTTTCTATAATGTTTAAACTAAGGGAAAAGAGGGAAACGATACAGAAGTATAGTATTATAGCCATAGTACTGCCCTAGGTTACATAATATAGTAATCCAGCTAATTAAGGCACGTACATTGTATGTATAACCTATAATTCCCGGTTGCTATTATATATCCCTTCTATCCTCTAGACAAGCAATTCTAACACTTGCAAATTCTTTCTTTATTAAAAAAGAGGAATCGCTCCAAAACACGTGAGAAAAATCCGTAAAAATCAACAAATAAGTAAAAATCAATAACGTTACAATACATAAGAAATATTACCCAAATAAATAACTCTTATTAGTCTAGAGCATCCAGAAGTAGAGTAAAAGAGCGTACTTCCTGCCTTAAAGCCCCTTAAATTAATCGCACTTAAATTTATTAAATTTAAACTCTTTATTATGCACTTAATTTAATACTAGATTTAGCGGCATATTCCTCCTAAGCAGCTCTAGCTTTAATGCCTAATACCGGTCTTTTTACTTAACTTTTTACTTAAATTTAAGCCTTATTCTTAGTTATAAAGGTCTTAAGGCTTTTATTTAGAAAGGCCTTTATTATTACATTAGTAAGGTTATTATAGCTATTTATCTACTAAATTTCTGCGATTTCCCTTTGCTTATATAATTATTATAGTACTATAATGTTAATTATAAGCCTTTTTTTCTTTATAATACCTAATTTAATAATATACTTATATAATAAAAAAGAGTTAGTATATATTATAATTAGGATATTTAGCTTATTTAATTAATTAGTAATAATCCTTAAAGTTATACTTATTATATAAGCAATATTAACTCCTTAAACTATTTTATATAGCTTTAATACTAAGGTGCTTCTCATAACTCTTTTAGATTTTATAGAGCTATAGGTTATAATATTGCCTATAAGTATGAATTTAAAGGCATTAATATTCTTTTCCTTATTACTAAGAATAATTATATAGCTAAGCTATAAGCTAAGGTCTTTATTATTAGTAAAAGAGCTATTAATAAAAACATAAAGGAAGGCATTTTCTAGTAACAGAAGTATATAATAAAGTCTATAATTTTAATTATTAATTTACTACTTAAGCCTTTCATTAAGCTTTATTATATTATTAGGTTTTAGTTGTTAACTTTAGGTAGTAATAGAAAGATTATAAGAAGCTTTAGGTTAGTAGATAAGGGTAATATATATACCTTAAGCCCTCTGCTTAATATATTAAGCTTAATTATTTTAGTTAACTTTTAATAGCTTTTTTCCTTATATCTTTTATTATAAAAAGAAGGTGTTATTATTAGCTTTACTTAAAATACAACTATTAAACATTAATAGTATTAATTTCTTTAGGTATTGTTTTAGCTTTATAAGAAATCCGGTATTTTTTAACTTAACTTCTTTATAATTAAAGAATTTAGTATTACTAAGGCTTAATATGTTATTAGTTTGCATTTTAATAAGTCTAAAATAAGAGCTTTTTTTTAAAGAAATAAGGAAATATAGGTTATAAGTAGAGGTAATTATCTAAAGCTTTTAATAATAATAATTAAAATATGTTAACTACTAATACATACCTGTTTTTATAATTCTATAAAGTAGCTTTATTATAACTATAATAATATTTAGCGGGTAGAAGTATGTAATTTATATTAAAAGCTTTATAAGGATTGTATAATTAAGCTTTATTTATAACTATATATATACTTAGGTAATATCCCTTAGCTAAGCTATAATGCCTTCTTTTTTTAATAATAAAGTAAGAGTAATAATAAGCCTCTAGCTAGCTCTTTAAACTGTTAGAGACTATATAAGAATAACCTCTTTCCTATAGTTACTATAGCCTTAAATAATATATTATGATTTTTCATATAAGAAATTAGTTACTTTACCCTTAATTTTATATACTATTTATAAACTAAAAAGTTTTTTATTTTTATGCTTTTAAGAGTTATATTAAATAAATTTAAAGATATTTCTTATTAGCAAAGCATTAATCTTAGCCTTATTAGAAAGTTTAAAGGGTTCCTTAGGCATAGTGATTTTTCCTTATATATAGAGGTTAATTATAAGTTAAAAATTAGCCTTTTCTTTCTCTATAAGGAAAACTTCTGGCTAAGGGTATTTCTAAGGTCTTTTGCGGCCTCTTTATAGTAGATTTATAAGGTTGTTAGGGGGAGTCTTATAAATAATTTTATTAATCTTAGTGTTTTCCTAGTTTAGGTTGTTTAGGCCTAGGCCTTACTCTTTTTATAAAGTTAAAGCTATTCCTGTAGCCTCTTTATTTTAAGCTTAATTATCCTTATAAGAAGACTTTGTAAAATAATTAAGCTTATAGGAGAGTCGACAACACCGCGGATACAACGCGGTATTACGCCTAAAACGAAAAAGAAGCATAGAATCGGATTTCTTATTATTAATTACCCCCCCTAGTAATAGCATATTATATAAGGGGAGTAAGCAGTGTAAGGGGTGTAATAATTAACGAATTTTCGCGTAGATCTATAACTAATAAAGGATAAGGTACTACCTAGGAAGAAACGTAATATTAAGGAGAGAATCCTAGAGTAATAGTAATATAGGAAAAACTAAAAAATAAAATAAAATCACTAAAGGAATTAATAATAAAAGTTATTCTAAAGGCAGAAATAATAAAAGTATATGCTTTTATTAGAACTTTTATATAAATTGCTATAAATGCAGGAGGAGAGATAGCCTAAGCAAGAACTAATACAGGAGGCCTACAGGCCTTAATTATAAAAGCAGTTAGTAGTAGAGTAGAAACCATAATTAAGAAGGCAGTTAAGAAGGTAATAAAGGCTGTTCCTATAACTAGATTAGTAGTTAGGGGGACTTAGGTAAATATTATAGCTTATAGAGTTATAAGGCAGAATATAATAATACCTTTAGCCTAAACAAAGGGTATGGTAATACTAGCCTGCTATTACTAGGAAGCACTAGTAAAGGGAAGCACTATTAGTAAGGCAGTTAGGAACAGATTGCTAAAAGAGATTATAAAGGCAGTAAACAGCGCTATTAGTATAAAGGAGGCAGTAGCAGCACGCTAATTATAAAGTAGAAATATAGTTATTATATTTATAAAAGCAGGGAGGAAATAAAAGGAAAACATAGCCTAGGTAGGAGTTACCTTTAGACCTAAGGCGGAAGTAAACAGAAAGATGTTTAGTGTAATTATTAAGGGATTCCTAATATAATTAACAAACCATATTATAATTAAGGATATAAGGAAGAACATTAAAAAGGAAAATAGATTAAATATGGCAAAGATAATAATATAGAAGCTAAGAGGAATAGCAATAAGGGCACTATTAGTAGTTAGTGTTAAGGGCACTAAGGCAGTAAACTAACTATGCCATGGGGGAATAGTATACTAAGTAGAGATTTTTAATACTAAGCTATATAACAAGATAATCCACCTAAAGCAATATTATAACTACTATAAGATTAGATATATTACTAAATACTATAAGGAAAAAGCAAGATACAGTAGGTATGCTGCCAGAAAACACCCTAAGGGAGAGAGGACTTGCCTAATATTAACAGGCAAGGTACGGGAGAAATGCCTAAATTATATAGGGGCATATCTAGTATAGTCTTAACTATACTTAGTAAGTAATAAGAGATAGCAGTAGGCCAGGGAGGCTTATGCTATAAGGCTGCTATTCTTCTATAACCATTAGTCAGAGGTCGTAACGGCTACTATAGGCAAGGGTTATTAGAAAGAAGAAACCAGGGGACTAATAGAGAGGTAGCTAAGAGGAAGGAGTATATAACTAAGGGGCCCTTCTACAAGATAAACCTATAAGCTAAGATTAGGACAACAGAGACCGGCAGAGGAAGGCATAATGCTAGCCTTTTTATAACTAACTAAAGGGCCAAACAATACCAGAGCCAGCCCTACTAGGGTGCTCTAAAGCACATAATAGAGTACATAATTAAGGTTATATACTGGAATACATAAAAGAAAAGCAATCTAGTATATCTAGCGTTAGGGCATAACGTTAGCCCTAAGGTAATAGCCATCCAGAAACCAAAAGGCTATAATAGTATACTACCAAATCCATCTTAAGGACACTATATATTAGTAATATATAGTAAAAGAATAATAATTTATATACACTAAAAGGTTAAGACAGGACTTTAGACTATAGGAAGGGAGGAGGATTAGTGTAGTATTAAGCTATATAGAGTAAAGATATATAATATTTTTCCCCGGCTTATAAAAGGGAGTAGCAGATACCTTTATAACACTTTGCTAATACCTAAGTAAAGGGCTAGAGTGTGTTTATAGGGGACTTTAACTAATATTACCCCTTATAGGACAGATTTAGCTAAATATCTCTAGGGTATAATAAGATATTAGAATTTATAATAAGGTGGCAACTTGGCCTAGCTATGCCGTTTAGGGAAGTAATAAGGAGAGAATATAGTAGTAGGGATAGCACTATTAACTATGTATAAACCACCCACGACGTTAGTATTAAATTCATTAGGCTAGTAGAAATCGCCGGATCCGACCATATACCCTAGCTTATTAGCATTAGGACAAATAAGGAATTAAGCAATAGCTTAGGGTTAGTCTGGGGTTAGAGGACAGCGGATAAAAACCTTATTATAGCAAAGGCTTTAAACAGGCTTAGAAAGAAGGGGTTAGAGCTTCTGCTATATAACTAGTAAGAAATTAATAACTATACATAGTGGCTTACCTAATAGCTTATAGAGATAGCTAATATAGCAGCACCTAAGTAACCTTAAGGGTATAGTAAACTATAGCCTTAGTAGAATAAAAGGGTAAGGGATATAATAGTAGAGGTAAGATATGCTAATAGGCAGTAGTAATAACAACGGACACAGGAAGTATAGCAGGCCTTAACAGAAGCTATAAAAAAACAGGATTATATTATCTTAAAGGAGAAGAGAAGTAGCTAGTAATAGGTAGTTAGTGAGTTATTTAGGTCTAAAGGGAGTCTTTAGACCCTAAAGCATTAGGCCTAGCTATAGAGTGGACTTTCTCCTAAAAGGCAACAGGTCTTATTACTAACCCGGCTAGGAGATAACAGTAGGAAGGAGATAGTAAAGGTTATATATAAGGGTAAGGCAAGGGCATTTATAAAGAGGTTCTTCCCTTTATCCATAGCTAGGGCTTTAGGTCTAGAGGCAGAGGAGGGGATAAGATACTATAATAATAATTAGGCAGTTCCCGTGTTTATAAAGGAGGAAATTAAAGAGGTTATAAAGAATATAGTAAGTTAGAAAGCCCTAGGACTAGATAAGCTACTAACGGGTTTCCTTAAGCTATATAAAGCAGCCCTAATATTGTGTTTAATATACCTTATAAATGCTTGCTATAGTTTAGGATATTATCCGGCCTCCTTCTAATAAGCAAAGGTAGTAGTTCTATACAAACCTAGGAAGTCCCCTAAGGAGTTAAGCAGACCAGGGGGGTAAAGGCTAATATTACTATTAAATATAATAAGTAAAGTAATTAAGGGAGCTATTATAAGGAGGATTACTATTATAGCAAAGGAAGGCTATATACTACCAGACATACAAATAGGTAATAGGGCTAGTAGATTAACAGAGGTAGTATTAAATATGCTAAAAGAGGTTATAAAAATAGCGTAGTATTACTAGGGGATAGTATTATTACTATAGCTAGATATTACTAAGGCATTTAACACTATTAGCTATAAATAATTAATCCGCACTATAAAGGAGTTAGAACTACTAGGGTAAATAGCTAGATAGGCATAGGGCTTTACATTAGAAAGGAAAGCATAATTAACGTTTAACGGATGTATTACTAAGGAAATCCAAGTTACTGCAGGGGTTCTGTAAGGGTTGCTAGCGTCTCCTATTCTCTTCCTGCTTTATATTATGCTACTATATTAAAGACTAGTAGCGGCGGAATTAACATTAATATTAGGGTTCTTAGATAATATAAATATTATAGTATATAAAAAAACGGCAGAAGAGATAAAAGTATAACTAGAAAGAGCCTAAAGAATATATAAGGAGTAGTTAAAGGAGTATAGGCTAAGGTTTAACCTAGGGAAGAGCAAGCTAATATACTTTATAAGGAAGAGGCAGGCGATTATAATAACAATCCGACTTAAAAGAGCAATAATACAACCGATACAATTAGCGCAATTTCTAGGGGTTTGGATTTACTAAAAGCTTTATTAGTCAACCTACATAGAGAAGGTAAATACTAAATTGTTATGGCAGAAGTTAGCACTTATAGTGCTGGCTGTATTTACGTAGAGATACTAACTAAAGTGTGTAAGATCCCTTTATATACAGGTAATAAGAAGCATAATAGCCTATAAAGCTAGAATATACCACACCTGCAGCAAGCTAAAAGGGGTAGCATAGGGGGTAGTAAAGGCATTTATAAGGGAATAGAACGAATGCTTAAGGCAGGTTACAGGGGCATATAAGGCAACGCTAGTAACACTCTTAGAGACAGAAGCAGTAGTACTGCTAGTGGATCTGTACCTTAATTACATTAAATAATAATTCTACTAAAGACTTAAGGATAGTAGTATAGGTAAGAAGATATAGCAGGCCTGTAATTTAATAGCATTACAGCTATAACGCTAAGGAAGGGGCTGCTGACGTAATCACTATAAGGCGTTTCCTAATGCCCCCCCCCCCCTCCCTAGCAGCCTTATAGCTAGACAGGAATTAGAGAGGGAGTGGGAAAAACGGTAGATCTAGCAAAGGCATAAGGCTTAAGTAAAAAGAGAATAGGCGAAAGTAATAGTAATAAATAAGGAACCTAACTTTAAGAGTATAAAAAAAATAGTAAAGCTTTATAATAGCCTACTTAAGCATAAATCTATAGCCCTAGTTTAGCTTTAAACGGAAAAAATAGGGCTAAATGCCTTCCTCTATAACAAACAGGTGCCTAAGGTAACTTTACTAATATGTTAATACTAGGGAGGAGATAAGGATATTTACTACCTTATCCTATTATACCTAGAATACAACTATTTAAGACTGATTCCGGCGGTGCCTATAATAAGAGATCCACGGGAACTTAGGGCGGCGCTTAATAATAAAAAGCTAGCACTAAATATTATAAAGTGGGTGCTTTTAACTAAGTAACTTTAGTAGTACAGGTTAGCAGAGGAGCTTAGTAAGGCGTGGCAGATACATAATAATAAGGCTAAGAAAGGGACCAGAAGCAATAGAAACAACAGGATAGAGAAGGAAGAGCCAGACTAAGAGGGGAGGTGCTTATAGGGGGTTTTTACTAACATACTAACCTTTTATATAAAGCATAACCACACTTCTGTTATTATCTGTAGTTCCGGGGAACTAGTAGATATCTTATACTAATAGTTAGAAATAATAAAGACTTTATACCAGAGGCTTAGCGGGAGCTATATAGAAGAATATAGGTTTTCTCCCCATCTTAGGGTTTTTCCTATGTTAAGAAGTTAGTTGATGGACTAGTTAGTGGCTCTAGCTACCTAGCGTATATGAATAATAATAATAATAATAATAAAGAAGACTTTGTTTTTAGTAAAGTAATATATAGTTTAATAACTATAAATTAAAACTTTATAAGGCTATAAGGTATCTTAATAATATAAGTCTCTTCTTTTATTAAAAAAAGCTTAAATAAGCTAGTTTATTTATCTTTCTTATAATAAACTTATATATTAAAGTTTAAAGGAAGATTATATATTAGTAGAGTTATTAAGCTATTTTAAGTATTAAGGGTATTATTAACTTAGTGCCTTATAAGACTATATCTTGCTTTATTTATTACTTTTTAAAGTATCTTAGCTCTTTAGGTAACTATAAAGCTTAAGAGAGAATTATTTATGATTCTTAGATAGGTTTTAAAGACTAAGAGGGTAGGGATAAGGCTATTTAGGCTAGTAGAGTTATTAACTGCTTTAATAGCTTTTTAAAGCATTTGCTTTTTTAAGAAAAGACTATAAGCTTTAGTCTTAATAATATTATATACTTTTTAAAAAGGGGCGTAATATTGCTTAAGTTTTTAAATACTATTATATGCTTTAATAGGGACTTTATTAATATTAATTAATAATAGTTAAGCTAAATACCTAAATTTACTAAAAGTAAAGTTTCTTTTAGTATTATAAACTATTTAGTCTAAGGGCCTAAGATATGTATTAATTTAATACTCTTTAAGGGTATTCTAAATATCTTAAGCTTTTTATTATTAAGATCTAAGAAAGTAAGCAGCTTAAAATAAAGTTACTAAGTTAATAATATAAAGAATAGGCTTTTTATTAATTTGTATAATATTAATAAGGACCTTATAGTTAAATTTAAGGTTGTCTTTAAGAGTAAACTTAAATCTACTTAAAGCCTTAGTATTTATCTAGTATTAATAATAGGTATATATAATCCTTTTTATATCAGCTTTATTAAAATCTTTACTAGCTTTAGTAAGAAGATTATATAGTTAGTTAATTAAAGGATAGCTAAATTAATAAAAAAGTTAGTAAATTTCTGCTTTTAAGAGTATAAAAATAGCAGGTTCTTAGGAACTAATTATTTACTAAGGATATCCTTATTTTTAAATAATAAGTACTTTCTTTTCTCTTTAAATAAGGAGGTTCTTAAGATTATTAAGTTTAATACCTATTTTATTTATATTTATAATAAAATATAGAAAAGGTATAGCACTATTAAAAATATAAAAAGAAATTATACTAAAGATTATAAGAAGCTTTAAAATGCTATTTAAGGTTATACTTTTAGCACTAAAGTTAATAGTTCTTTAGTTAAAAAAAGGCTTAATTATAAAGCCTATTATAAGGCGTATTAAGGCTTTAACTTAACCTTAGCTAGTAGTTAAGATTCTGGCTGCTTTAGTATTTAAAAGGATACTATAAAATGTTTTTATAGTATATTATAAATCCATAAGAAATACCTGCTTTTATATGGTTTTATTAGTATTATAGTTATAAGGGTCTTTAATAAATAATGTATGTTTAAAGGCATTATCTTATAGGAAATTTATAGTTAAGGTAGAAAACAGAGGGGGATTAGGTACTTATATAAAGAAAGTTATAAATATAAGGGTTTCTTATGCTTTTTTATTACTTTATGCTTTTTTTTCTTTAAAGGTAATAAATACTGCATTTTAGGTAGCTTTTTTCTATTTATCCTTATTACTACTATCCGGTAGTAATAACTCTTTATCTTTACCTTTAAATACTTATAAAAATATATAAAAGTAGCGTTTAAAAGGAGGAGATTTTTATCTTTAGTTACTTTACTAAGTTTCTTTTGCTTTTTTTTACTTAGAGACAGGATGGTTAGTTAATTAATATCCTTCTTTATAATAAATAAAGTATTTCTTAAATCTAGCTTTATTTCAGGGTTAGGAAGCTTATAAATATTATTAGTTAGTAAATAAGATTATGTTAGTTCTTAGGGTAGTGTTTTAATATTAGTACTTACTTTTTCTTATAATTTATTAGCTTATAAATAATTTTAAAACAGGTTTTATTATATTCTTTATTATAAGTTAGTAGTAAATATTACTAACTATACCTTTATAGGTATTAGTTTAAATATAAGTTATCTGGTTAAATTTAGGGCTATTTTAAATAAATATTTCTAGTTAGTGCCTAAGGATTATATTTTTCTTAAAGGAGTAATAAAAACAATTAAATAGGTCTAAGAGTTATTAAATCATTAATTCTAAACATTTAAGTTTAGTTTTTATTAGATTTTTAGCTATAATATAATGAAACTTTATCTCTTAAAATCATATTTAGTAGAATTTTTAATTTTCTTTAGTTTTAAAGTTTTCCTTTATCTGCTTAGTTATTATATTAAATAAAATAAGTTTTCTGCTAAATTTCTTAAGGTAATACTTATAGGCATTACCTATAAGCATTATTAATAGTATAAATAGGTATTGTCGGAATCGCTCGTATGGATGATGGAAGGGATACGCCGCATTAACCAGGAATTATAGGTTACATACAGAATGCACACACCCTAATTAGCTGGATTATAGGTTATATAATCTGAGGGCTGTAACGTGGCCATAACACTACACCTCCGTATTGTAGTCTGCTTCTTCCCCTCTTATATATATAAATGAATTAAATATTAAACCCCCCCCCTACATTTGTACTATAGTATACTTATAACCTAAGCGTTACTAACACTAATTAGTAGTTGCTAATAACTACAGATTTACTAGGTTATACCTTGAAGAGACTTGTCTAAATGCTTTTACTTATATAACTATAAGAAATTCCAATGTTATGCTAACTAAAGGATTATTTCTTTAAATCATCAACTGTTAAATCATCTATAATTATAAGAAGACTTATTTCTTATGGATCTTCTCCCTTATTATTAACTATTACTTGTTTATAATTAAAACCAGATCTTTACTATCATTCACAGAGAACTAACGCTAACTACTTTAATTAGTACTAAACACAAAGCTTAACCTAAAAAACCAAAATGTTATTAAGTTAAGGAAAAATAAATGATTTTAATAAACAGCTCTAAAAGGATGTCTACAGAAGAGAACTTCTAAAGAGCACCCTTTCCTAAAAACTTTATAAGCACTATTTAATTCTATCCTAGAATTAGACCAAGTTAGTTAATAACATTAATGTTAATATAGCTACTAAACAACAGATTAATAATCGTATTATATATACAATTAACTACTACATTCTTAATAAAGGAAAAGAGCGCAATCTCCTTATTAACTTCTAGCGGGACTATAAAAATTAGACTAAGGATACTTTTAATAAAATTAACAACAACCTTAAGTATACCCTTTGTGATTACCTTAATAACAATAGTGTTAAAATAGCCAGAGGATTGAGATTAAATATCTCTAAAGATCTTATTAATATCTTAAACATTAACCCTAACACAGAATATAAACCTTTGCTAGAAAAAGCAACTAAAAAAGGAGAAGAGATTTAATGACTTAAACTTTCTAATAATAAGGACTCTAATAATAAAGATTTTTATTTAACTAAAGACCCTCCCCTAGAACCATAAACCCTAACTAGAACACTTTTTAATAGCGATTAAAAAGCCCTTAATACTCTTAAAAGACTTTACTAAAAAGAAGAATAATATTCTAAAGAAGTATATAACTTTATTAATAAGAAGTTACTATATTTTAAAGAGAAATATTTTTAAGCAGGAGTTTCCCCCTTACTTTACCTAAAAGCCTTCCCTATTATACTTTAAGATAAAGCTTATATATACTTCCTTAAATACTTTAGAGTAAAGACAATCCTATTTAAGGAGATAACTTAGAATATTAGAAATCACTTTAAAACACCTAAGAATAAGAGCTTCTACAAAATACAATTTACTAATTTATGCCTTTGCCATATTATTATAAAACATCTAATAAAGAATAAGTCAAAATGCCTGGAAATCCTTCTTAACTAACTTATAAAGATATTTAATGGCCTTTATAACCCTCTTAAGCAAGATACGATTCTTCTTTATTAAGTACGGCAAGCAATAGAAAATAATAATGATTTTTATAATATAAAATTCAGGAATGTGCCAACCTTCAAAGGATTTGTTAGTAATCTTTAAAATTGCCTCTTAGCAATGGATATACCACTAACCTCTATAAGTCAGTTACTAACAACTACTAATAATAATCCAAATGCCCTTATTACTTAGTCTATAGACCAAAACACTAATATAGCAATGTTCACAGACCAACGCTATTTACAAGCTATATATTATAAAAAACCTTAAGCTAGAGCAAGCTTAAAGAAATGCTTTATTTACTATAAAGAAGGATACTAATTAACTAACCATCCTGCCTCTAAGCAAAAGAAAGCAAAAGTAACTTAATAAAATAATAAAAAACACTAAAAACCACCCTTTAAACGCCAATACCATGCATTTCTACAGGCCTATAAAGGCAAAATGGCCCAACTTACTGCTACTAATAATAGCAGTAAGGACGAACACAAAAAGCCGCTTAGAATGCCGCTTTCCTTACTACTAATAAAAAAGAGAAACCAGACAATAAAAAGGCTTATAATACTCTCTCCTTTATAACATTCTTTATATAAGCACTAAATCCCCTACTCTTTTCCTAATTAACTATAAACTTCTTACAGGATAATGCTTTTAAATATGCCTTATTTCTTAAAGACCCCTACAACCATAATACTAATAAACAACCTAAATAATATGTATATCTTATAGATATAAGATATATAGCGGATACATTCCATAGCATACTCCTAGATACAGGAGCATTAGAAATTTCAACTACTGGCCAAGGCCAAGTTAACGCTCTAATAAAAATTATAAAGAACCTTATAATCAAGCATTCCTCTAACTAAAGGACCATCACCTTTAAAGCCAGTACTGTAACTTCCACTGGTATTTTAAAGCTCCTAACGATCTTCGGCATAATACCCTTTTATATACTTAATAGTACTATACTGTTTTTATATTCTATTATAAACATGGATAAAATAGGTGTTAAACTTGATAATCTTAAGAATCTTCTAATCTAAGGAGACAAGAAGGTACCTATTATTAGGAAATAGGAATATCCTTAGTGGATAGCTAGTTCTTAAGAACCTGCTATTTTTATGCTTTCTAAAGCCGAAATCCATTAACTTTATTGCTAATTTAGTTATCTGTTAATTAACTGATTAAATAACCTTCTCGCCAGGGCTGGTAAAGAATTTAATAAGACTAACATAGGGAAAATCACATATGCTTGCCATTAATGCCAGATAAATACGAAAGCTCTAAGTAGATTTAAATTCACTCTTAAAGACAATATTAAATTTAACTACAAGGTCCTTGTTAATATCATATAAATTAACAAGAAGCCGGTCCTATACGTTATAGATTTTGCAATATTATTTTAAGCTGCCTGCTTTCTTAGACCCTAATAATAGAAAGCTTGAAATATCTAGAATGCTCTTAAAGAGTGCTAGATTAATACATATCTTAAACCCCCAGACTAGATAGTCTATAATGCTAGAAAAAACTTTACTTTTTATAAATTCAGGCATTTAGCTTAACTATTATTAATTAATATTAACAAAGTCCCTGTTAAGGCTCATAATAGCATTGGAAAACTTAAGCAATATTATGCCCCTCTTTGTAGAGCATATAATATTATTAAGACTAAAGCTGACGGTCTTCTCTTAAAAGAGCAGATGCTTTAAATAGCTGTTAAAGTAGTTAATGACTCTGCTAGTCTAAATAGTCTTGTTTCTACCCTCTTAGTATTTAAAACCTATTTAAGGATAATAAACAATTCCCCCCTAAGTTTTATAGTTACCTAAAGAGCTAAGATACTTTAAAAAGCAATAGATAAAGCAAGACATAGTCTTATAAGGCGCTAAGTCTATAATGCTCTTAATACCTATAATAGCCTAATAACCCTGCTTATATACACTCTTCCTTTAAATTCTAATGTATGAGTTTATTATAAAAAAGGCAGATGGACTAGCCCTTATAAGCTCTTTTTAATAAAAGGAGAGACTTATATTATTAAGATGCCTTATAGCCCTACGAAGTTTCGGTCTATAGTTGTCAAACCGTATATAACCTTACTAAAGGTGGAATCTTCTTATAAGAAAGACCTGGTTTAAGATAACAAACCCTTAAGTTCCTAAGGAGGGCAAGGCCACGGCCTAAACAACCAAGGGCAAGAAGACGTCAAAATTAACAAAACTCATGAGAATCTAACTAATAAAGCAATAATTCCGCCATAAAGAGAACGTAAAAGACCCTAGAAAAACCCTTAAGTAGAGGCTTTTCTTACTAAGAAAAAAAAGCTGACTTTCAGCTTGTAATTAACCTCTGCGCATAAGGAAAGATAAATACACCTGGTGAACCTTTCGAACTCTCTGACAAAGCAGAAATTAATGCTTTACTAGCTAGGAATATGTTTAAATTCGTGAAATTCAACCTGTAAAGGCACAGAGGCAAAAGACTCTTTAGCTTGTAAATAGTAAGAGAAGTTAAAGAAAAGGTAACTAACTCCCTATATAAAAAGTTATAATGTGTTATCTAAGGCTATAGCAACTAAGGAAAAGAAGTTATTCTTACGTAGTCCCTAACAATATAAAGAGCTAGTTAAAGGCTTATTGTTACTCTTGCTTTATTATTAAAAAGAGAAGGCATTATAGCTTAGTTAAGGGATATTACCTAAGCATATGTACAGTCACAGACGAAGCTTAATCGCACAATTCTTATAAAGCTTCTAGCATAAATTGCATACCTTTACCCGCCAGATATTATTATAGTTGTAATTAAGCCGCTATATAGAATAGTAGAGGCTGGTATACATTAGTAGTTAACATACTTTAATCATCATTGTTAATGGCTACAGATAATAACCTTTATATATAACCCTTACTTTCTTATTTCTTCTAGTAAAAGCTCGTGTTTTAAAATCATTAAAATGCAGACTAATAATACCTTAGGACTTAGCAATGCTAAGTTTTTCAATTATAAAGAGGTTAAGTTAAAAAACGCCGAATTCCTTGCAAAGCTAAAAGAGAGGTTAACGATTTTAACACTATTAATGTTTAACAGTTGTATTTTAAGCAAAGTTAATAATAATACCTTCTTTTTATAATAAAAGGCATAAGGAAGGAAGCTATTATAAGTTAATAACCCGACCGACTAAGCGAAATATGTTAAACAGTAAGCATAAGAAGCATATATTACTCTAATATGTTAACCTAAAGCATCTTACAATCTTTCTGTTATCGCCTAAGTTTAATATCTAGGATCTAATAATGTTTTAAGGCTTAATAAAAGACTTTAATAGCAAATCAATAATTAAGACCGTGGACTTTAATATATATCTCTCTTGCTAGAAAACGCCGCTCTTTATGTCTTTATTAATAGTTCTTTTGTAAATAATAAAGACCTTAGCTCTTAACTAGGCTATGTAATCATCCTAGGTAATAAAAGAAAGGATGATAATACCTTTAAATTTACCCTTAGAGGAAATATTATAACATACAGCTTAATAAAATCTAAAAAAGTTATAAGAAGTATATTAGCTTTTAAGCTATATGGAATGGTTTAAGGTATTAATATTACCTATATAATAAGCACTACTTTAAATATTATTACTAACCAAATTAATAAGCTAAGAATCCTAATAATTATATGCACTAACTCTTTCTTACTATATAAGTATATTATTAAGCTAGGGATGATAAAGGAAAAGAGGCTAATGATTAATATTATAGCTTTATAGTAGTTATATAAGAGGAGGGAAGTGGCTGAGATCCGCTGGATTAATAGTAATAATAATCCTGCGGATATAATAATAAAAGCTTTACTAAACAAAGCTCTTAAGACCTTTATAACGAGAAATAAAGTTTAAATTTGTATGGAAGGATAGGTTAAAAGACCTATTATGAGAATTGCCGCGGGAGCCGCTGCTAAAGCCGCTAAAGATTAGAAAAGTCCTAATTTCCTACTAAATTTAACAACAAATTAAGCGCCCGATAAAGAGCTTAAATTTAATGAATTCGAACGCGATTATAAGCGCCCAATTTGGTAGGATTTAACGCGGGAATTACACCCTTTGGCCCCTCCCCCCCCCTACAACACTCTTTGCCTCCACAACCATTCGGCCTGGACCAACAAAAGTCATTTATTTAAAGGATGTTTTTTTTCGCTTTGCTACTTGTTTATTAATATCTAATTATTTGGGGCGTTTTATGCATTTTTTTAGAGCGATTCCTCTTCTTCTTTAATAAAGAGAGAATTTATAAGTGTTGGAATCGCTTATATAAATAATGGAAGGGATACGCCGCATTAACCAGGAATTATAGGTTGCACACAGAATGCACGCACTCTAATTAGCTAGATTATAGGTTATGTAACCTAAGGGCTATAATGTGGCTATAACACTACACCTCCGCATTATAGCCTACTTCTTCCCCTCTTATATATATAAATGAATTGAATATTAAACCCCCCCCCCCCTACATTTGTGCTGCAGCATACTTGTAACCTGAGCGTTACCAACAGGTATAACTTATAAGAAATTTCTTATACTATATAGATATTCTTAAAGATTAGGACTTTTAGATATATAAAGTTAAAAAGTATTCTAGAATACTTATTTTCCTTATTATAAACCCTAGCTAAAGAGTTTAAGGCTTTTTAATTTATATTAGTAATTTTTTTTAATATAGTTTGTTTTTTTAGAAAAGAGGGTATTATTATTTCTGTAGTAAGAGGGTTAGAAGGGTTAGGTTTGGTTATTATTAATGTTATTATATTAATAGTATTATTTCCTATTAAAAGCTTTCTATTAAGAAAGAAAACAAAATTATCTATACTAACTAAATTAGTAAGTACTTTATTAATTAGTCTTTATAATCCTTCTTATATATTAATTCCTTAATCTTAAAGGATATCTTAAAGTACTTATTAGACCTTAGAGGTAATTGTTTTAAAAAAATTAGCATTTTATTCTTTAAAGTGTTTTTAATATATAAATAGAAATCTAGTACCTTTTTAGTTATTAGATTTATACTTATTAATATAGTAGGTAAATTTATTATAAAGTTTAAAAGTTATAGCTTTTTTAGGGTTAATTTCTTTATTAGCTTTAGCCTATTTCTCTATAAAGTATTTAGAATACTTTTAGAGTTTTATAAAAAGGGAGTTTTAGATAGGTTAATTAGCTTTAGTAGTAGAAGTTAAAGCTATTTTTAGTGTTTTTCTTTATAAATAATAGTAAAGAAAATACTTTAATTATAAATTAGTAGTAAATTAGCAATAAGGGTTAAATTCTATAAAGAAACTTCTTAATAATTATAAATAAGTAATAAAAGTTAATAATAATAGAAAAAGTTGCTTTTAGGTAGCATAAACAACGGATTTTATACAATTAAATAAATAAGTGCGTTATATTAGAAGTTATCTATTTTGTTAATTTCCTAGCAAATCTGTGGTTATAGTAACTACTAATTAGTGTTAGTTTTACAGGGTATGATATACTATAGTAATAACATAGGGGGGGGTAATAAAGGTCTGATTTTTTATAATATCTAAACTAAGGGAAAAGAGGGGGATGATATAAAAGTGTAGTATTATAGCTATAATACTGCCTTAGGTTATATAATATAGTAATCTAGCTAATTAGAGTATGTGTATTATGTGTATAATCTATAATTCCCAGTCGCTATTGTATATCCCTTCCATCCTCCAGACGATCGATTCCAACAATTATAAAGGCTTAAAAAGAGAACTTATTATATATGAAATAACTAATATTATTAAAAAATAATAAGAAAAAAAAATAATAATGTTATAAGAAATAAATAGCTAAGAATTATTAAGATTTTATAATAAAGTTTATATTGTAAAAGAAATAAAATTAAAGGTTTTAATATTAATTTATAATAATTATATTATAAAATATTAAAGAGTTAGTAAAATAACTTATTAGGTTATAAGCTAATACTTTTAGCTAAAAATATATGAAAAATATAAAAAGCTATATTAATACTTATTTTAATTACTAAGTAAGTAAACTAAAACTATATTATTTTTATAATAAGCTAGTAATATTATTAGTTTTTAACAACTTATTTTAAGAACTATTAATAAATTTTATTATAAGCTTATTTTTAATTCAATAAGTAAGTAATAAAAAATATAATATAATACTTATAATTATAAATAAATTCTTAAAGTATATATTATATATTATAATATTTACTTAAGGTATAAGTAATAATTTAATTATAATATTTTTAAATAAAGTATTTAAAAAGTAAGAAGTACTTAAAAGTATAATATTTAATTAAAGAATAATATTTATAAGTAGCTTTTAAGGTATATATTATTACCTTATAATAACTAAGTAATTATTTAGTATTATATTTTACTTTTAAAAAAATAGCTAAATTAAAAAAATAAACTAAGTCTTAAAGTACTATTTATAAGCTTTTAAGTTTTAAAAGTAAATAAATTAAAAAGATTATTTATATTTAGTATAGTATATATATAATACTAATTAATACTTAGCTTATAATTACTTTTTTATAGAAGTTTTATAAAGATATTAACTAAAAGGTTTAAATTAAGTAATAAAACCTTTAAATATTATAAATAAAAATATAAAAATAAAAGTATATAAAATTTAATAAAGATATATTATAATAAAGCACTTATTACTTAGTATTTAAAAATAATATATTAACTATTATAATAAAAAAAGGCTAGTAATATAATTTAATTTAGGTAATTATATAATATTATTAATAAAAATATTAACCTTTAGTAACTAAGTATAAAGCTCTTTATAAAGTATTTAAGCTTATTTTAAATTTAAAAGGCTATAAAAATATATAATTTAGTTTATTAGCTTAAATTACTTTAAAACCTATATCTTTATAATATATTTAATATTATAAGCTTAAAACTATTTTATAATAAAAAAGCTAATAAACTTATTGTTAGTAACGCGCAGGTTACTATCCAATGCAGCTGTAACAAAGTAGTAAGGAAAAGAGGTGACAAAGTTAATAATTTATTTATCTATTTAATTTATATATGTATTTTAAGAAGAAAAAGCAGGCTATAATATAAAGGTATGGTGTTGTAGCTACATTACAGCCCTAGGTTATATAACCTATAATCTAGCTAATTAGGGTACGTGCATTCTATATACAACCTACAATTCCTAGTTAATATAGTGTATCCCTTTTATTCTCTATATAAGCAATTCTAATACTTGCAAATTCTCTATTTATTAAAGAAAAAGAATTACTCCAAAAAAATGCATAAAACACCCTAATAATCAGATATTAATAAACAAGTAATAAAGCAAAAAATATCCTTTAAATAAATAACTTTTATTAGTCCAGGCTAAATAGTTATAAGAGCAAAGAGTATTATAGGGGGGGGGCTAAAGAGTGTAATTCCCGCGTTCAATCCTACCAAATTAGGCGCTTATAATTGCGTTTAAATTTATTGAATTTGAACTCTTTACTAGGCGCTTAATTTGCTATTAAATTTAGTAAGAAATTAGGACTTTTCTAATCTTTAGCGGCTCTGGCAGCGGCTCTTATAGTAACTCTTATAACAGGTCTTTTAACCCATCCTCATATATAGATTTAGGCTTTATTCTTTATTATAAAGGTCTTAAGAGCTTTATTTAGTAAAGCTTTTATTATTATATCTATAGGATTATTATTACTATTAATCTACTATATCTTAGCTACTTCCCTTTTCTTATATAACTACCTTAAAGATATAATATTAATCATTAGCCTCTTTTCCTTTATTATCCCTAGCTTAATAATATATTTATATAGTAAGAAAGAGTTAGTATATATAATTATTAGGATTTTTAGCTTATTAAGTCAGTTAGTAATAATATTTAAAGTAGTGCTTATTATATAGGCAATATTAATACCTTAAACTATTCTATATAGCTTAAAAGCTAAAGCACTTCTTATAACTCTTTTAGACTTAATTAAACTATATATTATAATATTTCCTTTAAGGGTAAATTCAGAGGTATTAATATTCTTTTCCTTATTACTAAGAATAATTATATAGCTAAGCTATAAGCTAAGGTCTTTATTATTTACAAAAGAACTATTAATAAAAACATAAAGGGTAGCGTTTTCTAGTAAGAAAGGTATATATTAAAGTCTATAGTCTTAATTATTAATTTGTTATTAAAGTCTTTTATTAAGACTTAAAATATTATTAGATTTTAGTTATTAAACTTAGGTAGTAATAGAAAGATTATAAGATGCTTTAGGTTAATATATTAAAGCAATGTATGCTCCTTAGGCTTGTTATTTAATATATTTCGCTTGGTTGGTTAGGTTATTAACTTATAATAGCTTCGTTCCTTATGCCTTTTATTATAAAAAGAAGGTTTTATTATTAGCTTTGCTTAAAATATAACTATTAAACATTAATAATATTGAAATTATTATCTTCTCTTTTAGCTTTATAAGAAATTTAGCATTCTTTAATTTAACCTCTTTATAATTAAAAAATTTAGTATTGCTAAGTCCTAAGGTGTTATTAGTCTGTATTCAAATAATTCTAAAACACAAGCTTTTACTAGAAGAAATAAGGACATAAGGGTTATATATAAAGGTTATTATCTATAGCTTTTAATAATAATAATTAAAATACATTAACTACTAATATATGCCAGCCTCTGCTATTCCGTATAGCGGCTTAATTATAATTATAATAACGTCTAGCGGGTAAAGGTATGTAATTTACACGGGAAGCTTTGCAAGAATTATATAATTTAGCTTTATTTATAACTATATATATGCCTAAGTAATATCCCTTAACTAAGCTATAATGCCTTCTCTTCTTAATAATAAAGCAAGAGTAATAATAAGCCTTTAGCTAGCTCTTTAAATTATTAGTAACTATATAAAAATAACTTTTTTTCTTTAGTTACTATAGCCTTAAATAATATATTATAACTTTTTATTTAAGGAGTTAGTTCCCTTGCCTTTAATTTCTCTTACTATTTATAAGCTAAAGAGTCTTTTACCTTTATGCTTTTATAAGTTAAATTTTAGAAATTTAAATATATTCCTAGCTAGCAGAGCATTGATTTTTACTTTATTAAAGAGTTTAAAAGGTTTTCTAGGTATATTAATTTTTCCTTATATATATAGGTTAATTATAAGTTAAAAATCGGCCTTTTCTTTCTTAGTAAGAAAAACTTCTGCTTAAGAGTGTTTCCAGGGTCTTTGTTATGGGATAATCCGTGATGTCGGATCCCCACCTATATAAGACGGATTCGTCATATAGCTAGTAAGACTTAATAATAACAACACTTACACACAATGCACTTAACTATATAACTTAATAGTAGTATATACAGGTGCGTTTAATGACCCATTTATAATAACGTTAATAATAGCTTTACGGTTGCTTCCAACTCACTACATAATAATATTATTATATAATAACTAGTAGCAATTGCTTACGTCCTTTATATAAGGTTTTAATTAAAAATTAAGGACTTACTGCTTTTATTTAGTAAGAAGTATTAAGTTAAATTACTAGATTACTAGGTTTTAACTAGTAAGGCTATAATAGTTAAAGAGTTAGAGTTACTATTATTAATAAGTAAGGTAGTGTGCTAAAACGTTAGATTTACTACTTATAGTAAGGCTATAAGCTAAGAGGTAAGAAGGATTTAATAGAACTTATATTTAAATTAATAAGTTAGTGCTAGGAATTAAATAACTACTAACTATACACTATAACTATTACTAAGGGAGAGCTTTACTATGTTTATAAGCTTTATAAATACCTTAAGTAAAATCCTAACCCTTTTAGTTCTAAAGGAAGACTAGTAACTACTAATAATAAGGTTAAGGATCTTACCTGCCTAGAAAGTTATAAATTCTAAGAAGGAAAGCTTTACTAGACCTTGGAACTATTATAACTAGTTAACCTAGTTTCTATATATTACTTATACTTTAGGGAAGAACTAATTCTAGTATAATAAATACTAAAAAAGGCTAAGAAGGAAGGGCTTTTTAAACTATTAGTAACTAAACCTAAGGTAATATTATTAAGAATTAGAACCACCCTACTTAGGACTATACCTCTTATAAAACCAGAGACTTTAACTGTAGTAATACCTCTTAAAAAGCCAGAAACCTTGCTTATAATTATATCTATTAAAGAACTAAAGGCTTTTTAACTTATAAAACCATTAAGCGCTAGGGACACCTGTTTAACTATGGTTTCTAGTCCTAATCTAAATAATAACCCTAAAGAGACCTTAGAAGGCAATAAAACATAAGAAACAGCTTTATCTAGTAAGAAATAATAGAAATAACTAGCTATTATTATATAACTTATATTACTACTAAAGCAGACTCTAGCTTTAAGCAAAGAATTCTTAGGAAGTAATAAGTTAGTCTATTATAAGTCTTTTACCTATATAGACTTTTAGAATAACAGAGACTATAGAGAAATAAGGAACCTTATTATATTAATACACACAGCAGGGTTTATTATACTTAAAGATTTAACTAACTTAGATAAGATAATAAAGAAGACTATATAAGGGGTAAAAGGTCCTCTAATAATGGATAATCCTATTATGCCTAAAAGAGAGGAAGAGTAGTTAGCTAGAAGGTTATAATCTCCTAAGGACTTATAACCCCTTAAAACTAGTAAGGGGAGATAAGTATGCTAGGATTTAATAAATACTAAGGAACTATTTAATATTATAGCAGGGTACAAGCTAGAACCTAAAACTAAGAACACTATTAGTAAAACCTTAGCTTATAAAATCCTATAAAGTATTAAAAGAGTAGCTAAAATATAAGAGGAAGTATATAAAGTAATAAGGGCTATATAGAAGTTATAGAGATAAATTAAAGAAAACCTTGCTTACCCTATAGAAACCGACTTCTAATAATGGATAATAAAAACCTAAAATAACATCTTAAAGACATAGGAACTAGAAAAGGACCAACACCGCGGACACGACGCGGTATCACGCCTAAAACGAAAAAGAAGCACAGAATCGGATTCCTCATCGTCGAATACCCCCCCTAGCGATAGCGCATCGCGCAAGGGGAGTAAGCGGCGCGAGGGGTGCGATAATTGACGAATTTTCGCGTAGATCCGCAACCGACAAAGGACGAGGCACCACCCAGGAAGAAATGCAATATCAAGGAGAGAATCCCGGAGTAATAGCAGTGCAGGAAAAACTGAAGAATAAAATGAAATCACTGAAGGAGTTAATAATAAAAGTTGTCCCAG